>JAHBCN010008715.1:0-37919 GCA_019359885.1 Listronotus oregonensis | reverse complement strand
GTATATAAATTAAAAAATTGTGATGGAAAAGGCAAAATAGCCTTAAGCTAAAAAATAAAAAAAACTATAAAGGTTTTAAAAATCTATAAAAAATTAAAAAACAATAAAATATACCAAATACTGGACTCCAATTATAAGAGTAAAAAGACCTTAAAATTTTTTGGTATTTTTTGTTTTCTGAACACGCCATTTGGTTTTTATAGATATTTAAATTGTTTTTAATTACTTTTAGAAATTAAATAAGGAACCAAAACATAATTTTAATAATTCTTTGTTTATCCGTTATGGTTTCGGAGATTCATCGAATTTATTACAGTTTGTCAAACCTAATTTTTATTTAAATTTATATTTATACAGGGTTCCCCATAATAGACTACCTATGTTAATATTGAAATAAATTCTATATGAGATAAGTCAGTATGTTTTTTTAACATTATTATCTTCTATGGCCTTGGGGATTTAAATCAACATATGTTAAATCGGGTAGGCATCTGTCACAAAACTAGGAAAAAATGATTTTCGTAAAAGGTCATTTTTCTAAAAAAGCATCATTAGGTTTGAACACATAATTTAATGTTTAGTTTAAATTCACATGGATTATTCAGATTAACAACGAGTTTTTTTGCGTGAAAACATAAAGAGTAACTTAATAGAAGAAGATAAAGCGGCAGTACATACCGCTAAAAACTCTAAAAGAATTCTGCGAGAAGTGTTTATTGGCCGACTTATTTCACTATTTGGGGATTTAAATTGGCTTTTAAGGTCCCCGGATTTAACTGCACCAGACTTTTTTCTGTGGGGTATTTAAAGTCAAAGGTTTTTGCAACTCGTCCAGAAAACATTCAAGATCTTAAAGTTCGAATTCCTGAAGAGGTCAGGTGAATAGATCAGGTTTTCCTTCATTGTGTCATGAATCATTTCTTGTCAAATCTTGAAAAGTGCATTGAAGTTAATGGCACTTACTTAAAAGATGTATTTTTAAAAAGTTTGGATAAGTCGTATGTTATAGTAAATCCCAAAGAGTAAATTGTAATTAAGTGTAATAAAATGTTGATTCTATTAAGTTTTGCAAAAAATTTATTATTTAGTACTTAAAATATTATTAAAATTTAGTATTGTCATGGTTTTTTAAATATATTATTAATTTGAGGTAAATTTTTGTGAGACTAACCTAATAATATATTGATATTATTTTTTAAATTTTTAATTAAACTATCCACTTTTTAATAGCCCAGGACTACTACACTTAAAATAATTCATATTTTAAAAATGTGTAATTAAATTAAATGTGGGCTATTTTCACTTTACATTTAATATAGAAATTAGAGAAATTCTTTGTAACAAGCAATTTTATGGTGTTTAATAGGTACCAGATCAACTTTACACGCGGTTAGTTATTTTTACAGCGGTGTTTTTTACAGATTTTAACAGAATGTTGCAATACATAATTAGGTGTGAAATTTAAGTATCAAAAAAACAAAGCGGTAATAGCTTTCTTATAGCGAATAGTAATTGTATTTTTTTACCAATTATAATTTGTGAAAATTTCATAGTAAAATTAATTAAAGTCCAAAAATTTCGAGAACTGTTGGTCTTAGCAATTGGACTATTAGGACCTTTTTGTAGGAAATTAAATTTCCAAAAACTTTGTCATTTATCTTTTTTGTGTAGCTCTTGTCATTTATGGGAAAATGACAGAAAAACGAGAATTTTATAAAAAATATTAGTGACCCTACTAGGCGGTGTGATTTGCGACTTTGTTGCAATGGATACTTTTGTAGAGCACTCAATTCTAAAAAAATCCCGTCTTTGGGCGAGACGACAACATATGCTGCTGAGTTATGGAAATAAAAAAAAAGGATCAAAATTTACGTGATTTTTAAAAGTAATAAATATCGTTCAGAGTTCAAATTTCCATGTATAAAATAGGGTCCTATGACGTTTCCACCAATAATGCCACACCAAACATTGGTTTTTTGTGGTCGTTGGGTATAAACTTGTTCGGTCTGACCAATATCTACAGTTGTGTCGATTTACGTGCCCGTTTAAACAAAACGTTAATTCATCAGAAAATAAAATGTGGTTGACAAAGTTGACATTTTGATTCAATTATCATAATGATTTTAAAACTGAATTCTGCGAAATGTGTCTTGATATTATGCATTTAAACTCATTGTAACGAACGTTTATTGGATCTTTCACCCATTCTAACATGTAATTTGGAATTTTTTCATTTAGCATGGTTCATTAAATTTATTGGGTATCTTTCACCTACCCTTCATATAAAACAGCCTGAAATCATTTAACAGTCATTTATTTCACATCCACGTATGTCTGGATGCCCCAGCCACTCCATAATGGCTATTCTTTATTGCTAACGACACTTTCGACCAAAGACTTTTGCCTCATAACCATCGTTTTCCTTTTAATAAAAGCAACTAGTTTCTTGAACTCCGAAATATCTTGATTTTGTTTACGGAAATTATTAACTTGAGCATGAATATACAGACCAGAGGGTTGGTGGTGATAAAGACTCATTTTCTTGAAAATACGCCAACATCACATTCTCGTCAATCCGCCCCACATTTTTTGTAGCAAGCCATTCAGAAAACGATTTATATGTTTGATGGTACCTTCTTTAGATTTGTCTGGCAGAAGTGAGGCACACGCAAGGTCAGCTGCCTTTTGGATGCCATTTTCATATTCATTTAACATTTTAAAATGGGAATGGATTTATACTAAATTAACAATAATTCAAAATCTGACAAGTGCTGATGACAAACAATGTCAACAATAAATGTGTTGCTATGGATTAATTTTTAACAGGTAAAATTTCAAAATCTCTGATATTTCTATTAAAACATGATGTTAATGATTATTAAATTATGCGATACATAGAACAGTAGCAGAAAAAATATAATACATTACACGATGCGAAAGGCCTTTCAAGTGTTCGGAGGTTTTAAATAGCCTCGGCTTCGCCTCGGCCATTTAAAAACCACCTCACACCAAAAACAACTTTCTCGTAAAAATGGCACGTTTACCATTTTTACGAGAAAATTGTTCACAAATTGTAAATGTAAGTTTTTTTGGCATATTTGTTGTTAAGATGACAAAACAACATTGGTATGGGGATAAATATTTTCTAAGGTAACTTTATGAACTAGAAAATTAATGAATGTAATAATTTATTTGAAAACGATATTCGAAACTCGATATCTCGAAAACGGTTAAGATTGGGTATGTAGTATGCTTAACAATTTTTTTAAGAATCTTGTAAGTAATTGAAATATTGATTTATATACAGAGGGTTCCATTTAAAATAAAGTAACTTTCTTTTTCCATGGCTTTTTGACCGATCCTGTATACTTAGTTTATGTGCAGTGTAATAGATTTCTAAAAACCCTAAAAGTTTTATATTTAACATTCTTCGCTAGCTATCTTACTTCAGCAAATAATCGATCGTTTCCATACATAAAAGCGACCCTGTATATATATTCTTGCTGGTGAGGTGTAAAATATTCAAGCTTGACAAGAAGCGACCAAAAAAGCTAATGCCAAGTTATTTGGTTAGATAAATTTATTTTTTAGATATACGTAATTTGTTGAGTTTTATCCAGGTAAATATTTTACAAAAATAACATCAAATAGGTACATTTTAAAAAATGCATCTTCCCGAAAATATACTGTGGATGCTATTAAAACAAAAGTGTATAAGCTTTAGTTTTAAAAATATTAACATTTTTTATTGATTTGCTTTCAAAAATCGGGCTTAACAAAAAAAAACATCTTTTTTATTTTAACGAGTGTAAACCGGTGTATTAAAGGAAAACTTTGCTTTTATTATAACTTCTGTTGGTCTGGTTCCCAGTTCAATCAGAAAAATATATCAAGATATATTTGCACTAGGGAAATCGAAAAAAAGAATAAAACTGTAAGGCTAACAATAAATGAATTGAATTTTTGTTAGGTTGATCGCAGGAGGCAAAGGTAAAGTATTAAGAACAAACAAAAAATAAATGAAAATTTCAGTTTAAATTTTGTTCGAATACACTAGTGTACCAGAAATTGTTTGGTTTTCTATTATATTACTTGGGCACACAATATGATTTAGAGATTTTTTAATATGACCTGTAATATCGCAAAAGCATATTTAGGCATGTTAGGCTTTCTCCACACTAAAGGTATTCAGGAAATTTGTATTTGTACTGTTTTTTTAATCTTTAAAGCCAGTAATAGTTTAAAAAAATTGCTGCAAATTTGTTACCAAATATAATGTAAAATACTGGGTGTTCCAACTCTATATATATACAAAATAACTTTGCCCTGGTACATAATACAAAAAAATATAAAATTAAAAAAATTGTTTGGAAACACTTATTTTACTAACAGTATTGAATATGGGATATTCTGTTTTTAAAAGTCCTTTAAATTTCGTGGCCTTTAAATTTAAACTTTTTTCCTTAAATATCTCCACAAGTATAAATTAAGCGGTATTAGGTCAGGTGACCGGGCTGGCCAATATACATATCGTGCACACCACACACACCACACACACGCACACACACCAGTGCAGTTGACATTGTATTGGTAAGCACCAACTTGGCTGCATCTTCCTTTTGGTCCACTGTGCTTCAAATTAATAATAGTGAGCAGTTCCCATCACAATTTTTTTTTAAACCCCTTTCCATCTAGAAACTTTTAAAAGGCTGAATGGAGCCTGTATTATAAAAAGGTACTGTTAAAGGTCTTTGGACTTTGATAATTTAAACAAAATAATTACCTTAGCCGCAGACGCTTCCATAAAAAAAAAACAATTTGTAACAAATCTCGCAGATTTCCAAATTAAAAATAATTTTTAAAAAGAAGAAAAAAATTAAATTTACCCAATTTTGTGAATCCCTTAATAGAAATTCTAACATAACTTATGTTTGGCAAAAAATAAAAACAAATCAGGTATACAACATATTCGATCCACGACCTTTCAAATCTATTGCCGAGAAAATAAGATAATATCTGTGATTCTAATCATGATAAGTCATTATCCTAAATTCAGCAATAATTGACGTATAGTTTATTATATAATTTCAATATAAAATTAAATACAAACTCCAAATTTGCAAAATATACAGGGCATTCTGGTTAAAAAAAAACTTTGTTTTTCAGGGAATTTGTATATGTTACAATACTGTTAATAAAATTAATGTTTTTAAGCAAATATTTTTTACCTTATTTTTTTTTGGTCGGATTTATTTTGTGTATAAATAGAGTTAGAGCACCCAGCATATTCACATTTATACAGGGTGTCCCATGACTAATGGACAATAGAGCAACTGGAGATAGGTACTAGACATTAGAATGGACTAATTAGGTTTTATAGGTTATTCTGAAATATTACTCATTAAAGAATTACAGGGTGTTTAAAATAAATATTTATTTTCAGGAATAGAGCACAATTTAAAAACGGTTAAACGTATTAAATTGAAAATTGGCATATTTAAGTTTTTGAGCTTGAGAAAAATTAATATTTAAATATTTTTAAGATTTTCTCTAGAGGGCGCTAATTACACAAACTGAGTTTAATAAAACAATCTTTTTTTTACCTGGAAAATAAATATATATATTTTTTAAGATACACTTTTTTAACTTTAACAGTATACTTTGTCGATCTCGATATCTGTAGCCGTTTTCGAGATATTTGAACTTAAATGTTTCATTGCGTGCTATGTTCCAGGCCAATAGAAATCAATAGGTTCCAATGTTGGCCATAAATTCCTAAATAAATGCCAACAACCGAATAATTTCGTTGCTAGGCAACAGTCGTATTCGATTGTTGGCATCTATTTAGGAATTCATGGGCAACTTTGGAGCCTATTGATTTCTATGGCCTGAAAGATAGCACGCATTTAGCTTTAAATATCTCGAAAACGACTAAAGATATCGAGATCGTCAAAGTATACTTTTTAAGTTAAGAAAAAGTGTATCTTTAAAAAAAATATATCGAAACGTACCTAATATTACAGTTAAGAAGAAAAGTTTTATTAAACTCAGTGTGTGTAATTAACGCCCTCTAGAGAAAATCTTAAAAATATTTAAAGGTTTATTTTTCTTAAGCTCAAAAACATAAATATGCCAATGTTTAATTTAATTTGGTCAACCGTTTTTAAATTGTGCTGTATTTTTACAAATAAATATTCACTTTGAACACCCTGTATCTCTTTAATGAGTAATATTTCAGAAAAACCTATAGAACCCAATCGGTCTATTTTAATGTCTAGTATCTCCAGTTGTTCTATTGTCCATTAGTTATGGGACACTCTGTACATAGAAAAATTAAAATTGTTTTATTCCTTTTCTGATTTTAGAGTTTTTGCGTTATAGAAGCATATTTTTAGAGTTGACACAGGGACAATACAAACCTTAGTTCAAAAATATTTTGATTTACGCTAAAAAATAATATATGGTTTTAGATTTACTTACCTGAATTTGATTGCTGTCATACTCGACAGGGTTGATGTTACTGAGAGCTTGTGCTTGTACGCGATCTCCTCTTTTACCAAATCTAAATAAATGCAAATAAAGTTTAATAAAATCTTTACTAACAATGTATTAATTGCTTAGAGTCTTTATAACAAACAAGTATAATATTTATACTTGTAATTTGCATGTAGTTTAAAGTTTTAACTTGTAGTAGGAATTTATCGAGGTTTAATTTATTTATATAATAGAATGATTTGCTTTATATGTAACAACCATCTGATATGGGTATTTTTATTCTAAATCCTATTAAGTTGCTTATTTAGTCCTAAAAGGTTTATTGATATTAACGAAAAATAAATAAGCAATGAAAATACGTCTTTATGTAACAGATTATCTGTGGAAAGTAATATACAGGGTGTTAATTTGAGTAGGTACCACCTTCAATATGTCAGCCTCTATTAAAAAAAAAACAAAAAAATACCAAAACACGTAAACTTTCTTTATAGGGAGACATTTTATACAGTGCTTTCATTTCAAAACGAACCAACCTAAATATCTTTAAAAAAAACACTCACCAAAAAAACAAAGAAACACGTCGATTTAGATATACAGGGGGAAGTTTAATTTCGTATTTGATAAAATTTTATCGGTCACCTCCTAACCTCCAGTTAACCTCACTTTGATATGTCAAATGGCAACCCCCATAGTGTGACACATCATTGTAAGCGGCATGAAATTTGCTATCCAACAGTACTAAGAAACTTTAAATCGATGGACGTAGAAGCGACTTAGAAGTAAAAATGTGTGTTAATTAGTTTATCGTGTTCAAATAATTTATTTTATCAAATGCTCAAAATGTGCGCCGTTATTGGCGAGACAAGCTTGTTTTGAAATTCCTCGCAGACTCATTTTAGTGTGCATTCATTCCAATTATTATTTTTGTGTTACCTGCTACAGCAAAACACTGCAATAGCACAAGTTTTTAAGACGTTTAGGAACCAGTTAAATATTACTGTTAGGATTGTCATTTTGACATCGTTAGTTTAAAATTAAGAATCTTGATTTTAAAATGGTGTATACTCTAGCAGAGAGAATAGAAATAATTTTCCTATATGGGGCTGAAGATCGATGCGCGTAGAACCGCCAGAGTATTCAATGAGAGGCATCAAAATAAAAACGTGGGGCATAAATATGTAATGGAATTGGTGCGTAAGTTTGAAGAAACTGGATCTGTATGCAACAAGAAAAGTACTAATGAAAGGGTTTTAGACGAAGCACGCCAGGATGAGGTACTAGGACAGTTCGCAATAGATCCGACGTTGTCTATTCCAAAAGTTTCTAAGCTGACCAATATTTCTACGGGTCCCGTGCACAAAATTTTGAAAAAGAATAAGTTTTTCCATACAAAATACAAATTCTTCATGAACTCAACGAAGACGATTATGATAGAAGAATAGAATTTTGCGAATCAATGTGCCAGCGAATTGACGAAGACCCTCATTTGATCAAAAATATCTGCTTTTCTGACGAATCAACTTTCTTCTTAAATGGAATTCTTAATAGACATAACTGCAGATATTGGGATAATGAAAATCCGCACATATTTCAGGAAGGACATACTCAATTTCCAGAGAAGATCAACGTTTGGGCAGGTATTTATGGAAACGAAATTATCGGGCCATTCTTTCTGGAAGAAAATTTAACTGGGCAACTGTATCTGAACCTTTTGGAAAATGCGATATACCCTTCTATCGTCCAATCTTTGGAAAATCAGGTGGATGAAAATGGTGCTATGGAACTCAGTGAAAATAATTTGCATTTCCAGCAGATGGAGCCCTCCCACTATGCTTAGCAGTTCAGAGTGGCTCAATGAACAGTTTCCAGGCACATGGATAGGCAGACGAGGTGCCATCGAATGGCCAGCACGGTCTCCAGACTTAACTCCTCTAGACTTTTTCCTCTGGGGTTATTTAAAAAGTAAAGTGTACAAAACGCCACCTGCAAATATTCAAGAACTTAAATGTAGAATTACACTAGAATGCAGAGGTATTACCAGACAAACTTTCGCCAACGTTCGCGAAGAATTTCAAAAACAGACTTTATTATTGTCTCGCCAATAACTGCGCACATTTTGAGCATTTGATAAAATAAATTATTTGAACACGATAAACTAATTAACACACATTTTTACTTCTAAGTCGCTTCTACGTCCATCGATTTAAAGTTTCTTAGTACTGTTGGATAGCAAATTTCATGCCGCTTACAATGATGTGTCACACTATGGGGGTTGCCATTTGACATATCAAAGTGAGGTTAACTGGAGGTTAGGAGGTGACCGATAAAATTTTATCAAATACGAAATTAAACTTCCCCCTGTATATCTAAATCGACGTGTTTCTTTGTTTTTTTGGTGAGTGTTTTTTTTAAAGATATTTAGGGTGGTTCGTTTTGAAATGAAAGCACTGTATGCTTGCTTTTAATAAAATTATATTAACCGCCTAGGGGCGGTAAAAGCAACCCCTAAAATTGATTAATTAAAGCCAAAGGTTTGGACAAGTCAACTTAAAGTTTAAAAAAATCAAATAAATCTAGAGATGTTCCAAAGTTTAAGATAATAATAAATATAACACAAATTATTAATTTTATAAAAAATTTTAAATGCTATTTTTTATTTATTGTATATTATATTTTATTTTTTAATGCTAAAATTATTAAAGCCTGGTTATTACCGTCTTTAATTTAAATAAATAAAAGTATAAACAGTTTTAAAAAATTGCATATTTAAAACTTCTTTGATTTGTTGTAAAACTTAAGTCTGGTATGGAACCTACATCTATATTATTGTACAGTGTAAAATTGGTAGGGAATATACGGTGATCTTAAAATGTACATGAGATAGAAAGATGGTTAAATAAAAAAAGTTGTAGGCCATCTATCTGAGAGTTTAATGCCGTTTTGATGATGGCTCTACTTTGTTTTTTTAATATTTTAAAAATCTAAAAATTTGCATTTTTAGAAAAGTCCCGTATTTTTTTATTTAAAATAGTTTTAGAATTTGTAAAAACATCGTCTAGGCAACTTTTAAAAGTAACGCATTTGTGAATTCTGATTTTAATTTCGGCATTTTGGTTTTGAGATATCATCTTCGCCCTTTTTTTTCTTCATTTTTTCATTTTGTTTTTCAGCATATTTAAAAAGATTGTCTTTTTTCTTTAAGATGATGAATAACACAGCAACACACGCAAACACAAGCAAAAATGTTTAGTTCTCTGATTGCAACTCATGTAAAAGATGTGGGATTTTCGGCAAAATGTCCTTGAGTGTCTGTATTTCGATTTTCATTATTTTGTAATACTTTTTAGTTGGCTTTTTAAAAATTTCCATATGTCAGAATATTGGTAATAAGTAAAAATGGCATTGTCTTTTTAGAGCTTTTTTGTTTATAGCAATAGCATATTTAGTTTGTTCGTGCCAATTTGAAAATGTTAATTTTTTTGTATGTTATTAGGTTTAGTTTTGAAAGTTCAAAAAAAAAAAAAAGTTTTTAAGCAAATATTTTTATTTCTGCTAGAAAATTAACAGTTTATTTTTAATATTGCTAACAATTACCAAATATTTATTTTTGAAGAGTGTCCGGATTAGGGTACGGAGTGGCTGAATCTTGGTAATTGTAAGTTCTAAAGGTATAAAATTCTGTTTTGTGCTTTATTCGTTTTATTGTTATCACTGATTTGGGCCCGTTGGCCTTTAAACGGGTTTTAAAACTAGATTTAAACCAACCCTAAGCCTGGATAACGTGTGAAGACACGACATGATAGAGATCGAACGCTGTAAGAACAACACTGATACGTCACGGTCTCATATGGCAAACTGATATAAAACCGTGACGTATCGGTGTTGTTCTAACAGCGTTCGATCTCTAACAATTTGGTGTTAAGTGGAAGGAAGTTGTAACATATTTGAAATTACGTCAAGTTTTAGAATTTTTACATTTTCTCCTGTAAATCGAGAACGGATTAAGATATCGCGGTGCGGATTTCACTAAAATTTAGACATGACAAAATGACAAAAATATATTATCGATGCAGATAACGGCCTCTAGTTTATGTGGTTAAACTGTTTAACAAAAAAAATTAAGTCCATAAAATACTTTTTTAAAAAGCCCAAAAACGTTCAAATCGCTTAAATGGTTCAGGAGATAATAAAATGCAAATATTGAACAAGACATTGGCCTCCCTCTTCCCTAATATTACACATACAAAAAAAGTCACAAAACAAAATAATGGGGTATAACCCAAGCTATCAAATGGCGGTTTCAAAGGTATAGCTTACCGTCTTTCTTTTCGAGATAGAGTAAATTAATTGTTTCTTAATCGCAGTTACGCCCTTAGCGGGCGAATTAAAAACTTCAAAATAATTTTCGGACATTTCTCTTGCTCACTATTAATAATTAATATAGGGATTTTTTCCAAACCTCTAGACCTTATCCGGACACTCTGTATAATAATGTTTTTGCAAATTCTAAAAATATTAAGAAATAAAAAAACAGCACTTTTTAAAAATGCAAATTATTATTATTTTTTTAAATATCTCGAAACAAAGTAAAATAGAACCGTCATTAAAACGCATTAAATTAACAATTAATGGGCCTACAACTTTTTATTTAACCACCTTCATATCTCTTATAGTTGTCAAGATCCCAATATATTTCCTACCAATTTCGGATTTTCTGTACATTGACTTTGAGTACCTTTATTTAAATAATAATTAAAAAGCCCTGCGTCACACTTTGCAAAATCGTCTAAATTATTTAACGATTTACCCGTCGGACGCAGGGCTTTAGTAAGCAAAACGTTAAGTGTCCTGTTAAAGCTGCTTCTCCTAAACCCTCCGCTTTTGACGCATAAGTGACGCAGGGCTTTTGTATTTTTTTACAACTAAAAACACAAAAGCTTTTGTGTTTATTTTACCAAGCAGGATGCCTTAATACCCTAGATGCATAAAACTGCCACACTGGACGACTTAAGTAAAATTGTGGAATTAAAACATATTTAAAACATGTTATTTTTGAAATTGACCTTCTATTTTGTGTAAAATTTACATGGGAAATAATACTCTAGCAGAGCGCTTTCGGCAAAACCATCATCAGAGGTATCTACAAGTAGGAATTGAACAATAAAAGCAAATTGAAGGAAGGTTTTAATATTTTAAGGAACTTTTATTGATAAAAATTTTTAATTAATTAAAAAAACTAAACTTAAGCAATTAAGATAACAGATCTAGATGAAGTAATAAAATTAGTAAACTTGGTATAAAAAGAAAAAGAAAAAGTTTAAAACTTACTCATCAAGCAGGAGTCACAGAAATTTGAGCGTACAGTAACGGCCATTAAATCTTGGGCAATTCTTTTTCCCTTTCGTAAAATAGGCTTATGCCACCTTTTACTGAATATAAATACCTGTTGAAAAACCTAATAAAGAAACAGGTGTCCGTTGTCAGTGTTTTTAAATATTTTTTCAAATGCCAAACTTAACTTTGGATTAAAAACTATTAATTATTTATTATATTGAGCAGAGAGGTTGGACAAAAAGGAATGTGGCGGAAGAGCTTAACATCCCAAAGAGTACTATTCATTTTGTTACAAAAAAATGGCAGGAAACACAAGAACAAGACAACAATTTAGTTAATGTTTTGAGAAACCAACCATTTAAATCCGTAGTTACAGCAATAACGGAAAGCAATTTTCCAGCATTGGTTAGAACGGCACGGCGAAGAATAGGGCAAATGTCCGAATTGCGCTGCCACCCGGCAGCCTTAAAACCGTTTTTAACAGATGCAAATAAAGAACAACGCATTGGTTTTGCTCTACAATTTTACTTGGAACCTCCGATTTTTTGGGAAAATAATAACTTACCGATGAAAAAGTGTTTCAGTCGTGATACAATGGGATACTTAAGGTATACAGGCCTCAAGGAACACGATTTGATGAAAAATATACCCAAAAGGACAGAAGTAGTGGGCGATTTTCGATAAATGTTTGGGGGTGGCTTAGTACAAGACTTGGATATGTTATTTTATCGAAGGAAGGTCTAATGCGGAGGTATATAAAGATCTACTACAGAATATCATGCTTTCTTCTGTACTGGATCGATTTCCGAACAGAAATTTTAGCTTTTAGCAAGATAAGTGTCCCGTTCATATGGCTCGGCAAGTCGATGAATGGATGAAAGAGCAGCGTATCAGGGTTTTACCGTGGCCCGGTTTAAATGTAATGAAAAATGTTTGGGGTTTATTAGTTAAAAAAATAAATAGGGAAAATGAGTTAAGGCCCTATACGAACTTAGGGATAAAAATTTAGAGGTGTGGAATAAGTTACGAGGAAATCCGGACTACGCACGGGCTTTGGTCCATTTGATGCCTGGAAGGCTAAACTCCATCTTAGAAAAAAACGGGGCCGCAATAAAATATTAAGTTTGTTTGAAAGGATATTTAAGTTTGTTTGTTTATTAATTTGTATGTTTTTATAAAATACAAATATTTTCTTTTGCCTTTTGCTTTATTTATAGTAGTTTAAAGTAAAAAAGGTTAAAAAGGGCGATTTACAAAAATTGGCAGAAAAGTCAAAATTTGACAATTTTTTTGCCTAAGATTTAATGGCCATCACTGTACATAATAAAATATGTAAACAGAACATTGACAGACTATCACATGATTAAATAACATTAAAAGTAAAACAACTGGGGAGAATCTTACATTTTCCCCTTTAAAAAGGTGATTTTTAAAATTAAACCAAAACCAGTATATCATTTTGTGGTAAGACGAACATGTGAGAAACCAGTAGTACTAAAGTGTAAAAAAGAATAGACAACTAATCGTAAAGAGCAAAAAAGGATGTACTACTCTAACGGCCGAGTTATGATCGCGTTGTTAAATTTAGCAATGGACTTAGCAATTGTTAAAAGTTAACAACGGTTAAGATTGTTTAACAAAATGTCAGATTTTGATAGGTTGCCTACTAAAATCATTGAATGACAATGACGTTTGTTAAACATTCTAAACCGTTGTTAACTTTTAACAATTGCTAAGTCCATTGCTAAATTTAACAACGCGATCATCACTCGGCCGTAAGGTTAGTTGGAGTGTAGTTATTGTTAAAAGGAACTAAAAATTTTTGCAGTGATGTTCAAATTTAGAAATTAAAAATAAAAATATTTTGTGGGAATAACTTTTAATGTAATTGAGGGATTTTTATTTTAACTATGACAAATAAATTGTTGTAAACTAGGAAAAAAGCACAAAAAAAACATACAAGAACCTACTTTTTTTGGATATGTAGATAAATTTTACCTAACGAATAGCAGTTCTAAATTGTTCTAGACGAGTCACCAGACAATCAAGAACTTAAAAATGTTAAATGAGATTTTGGCATTTTATACAATACTTCAGGTACGTAGTCAGGGTCCAAAAATAAACATAAAAGCTTATACAAATATGGGTCCGCAAGGCCTTCGTTTCCGAGATACAGGGTGTGCGTCACAGAGCTGACATGTGCTTAGAAGTAAATAGTGGAATTTTTAAAAATTATAGAACCTAGCTTATGTTTTGCTGAACATAATTTAAGAACAATAATTTTATTGAAAATTAAAATACATATTGTTTAGTTATACATTTTGTTTTATTTATTTTTTTAATTTTGCTTTAATAAAATCGGATGCGTCGTAATTTTTTTAAATCCAAATGTCTCAAAAACGGTTGCTCATATCAACTTTTAACAAGTATACCTTTTTGGCGTAAAAATGACAACACAATTATTTAATTTACTTAGAAATGTAACACAGGGTCGTACCAAAAAGTTGTTATTGTTCAAAATAGTAAAAAGACATGTAGGTGGCCCCCCTACAAGTAAGAGCCGTAATAAGATTAGATTCGGATCCGTCATACCAAAAAACCCCCGGATACCAATTTTTTCTCCAATATTTACATTATCGTAGCTTTTATTTAAAAAAATAGAAAAATAACATAAAAATTTTAACACCCTGTATTTCTAAAACAAAGGCCTTGCGGACCCATATTTGTATAAGCTTTTATGTTTATTTTTAGACCCTGACTACGTACCTGAAGTATTGACATTTCCTCATGAATCACCCTGTATATATAAGGTTCTAAAACTGGCAACAATTTTTCTTGCACACAGTTAACCAACATGCTATACAAATCTGTACAAAAGATTAATACTCAATTGTTTATTTTATTTTATTTCTTTTTTCTAGTAAATGTGGGTATATCTGTTGTTGATTAATTTTTTCAAGTTAACCCGTGATAACATGCATCTTATGGATATTACCGTATCATCCTGTGGCTTAATAAACACATTTCACTGCTCACCTAGGTCTTGATCGGGGCGCATACAGATTGTCCAACTCCTGCAGCCTCAGCATATTAAGCGCCCTTTGTACTTTTTGTCCGACCTCTGAAGACATCGGCATACTCCGCAAACTGCCTAACACGAGGATGTATTAGCAATGAAGTTTTTAAAATAAGATTAAAATAGTAATAAAGGTATAGTCCAACAAGTAAAACATCCTATTGGCAAAAGCATTTTTTAATTTTACACAAAATTTTATACGTGTCCTGCTAAGTTCTTTACATATGGGATTTTTTTTTAAGATTAATTTCTCAGAAAATTTTGCTCTTTATAAGAAGTTCTGCATGCCTAAAAATGTCTTTTTAATCTATCAAACCAACCTTAATTTATGTAGGGGACAACAGAACTAAGGAAGGTGAATACATTTTATTTAGAGTTGAGTCAAAAATATTTTAAAAACTTTTTTTCTCATTAACAGTCCATTCGCGCCGCGAAAATTGGATCCAATTTGGGATTCGTGGCATAATGTTTTTCTCAAAAACGGTAAAAGTTATCGATAATTTTCAAAAACTATATGAAAGCCAACACTTAAATCTAGGCTTCTGCTGTAATAGTTTTTTAAATTTGGATTTTGTTTTTAATATTTCCTTGAGTGAAAGTCACCCTAAAATCGGTTATGTTTAGATACTATTTTCTCTTAACTCGACTTATATTTCAAAAATCCGCTACAGCACAGGCATAGATTATTTCCTTACCTCTAAAATGGTGTATAATTTATGTCATTTAAGTGAAAAACAGTTACCGAAAAACGTTATCTCCTGTAGGCTTGCAATCATAAACAACATCGCATCGATACACCGAATTTGGAAGAACCTAAATAAAATATAATACTTTTAATGCGGCTATACGAAAATTGTGGTGTGAGAGTTTGTTAGTCTCCGCCCACCGTCTCCACGTCCTTTTGCCCGACCCCTAACGTGTAGCGTAAATGCACTCTTAAGTAATAATAATTAAACAATAAATAAATAAGACAACTATGCTTCAACGTGCACTCCATCTCGTTCCATACAGTCTACGGATCGTCTAGTGAACTCTGCTACTGCCGCCCTTACCATATCAGGAGTAATTTCCGTACACTATCACCAATGATTCTTTCAAGATGATCGATATTTTGAAAAGGTCTTGGAATCTAGCTGACCAAGAAAATACAGAACGTCTTTCTATATATTATTATGAAAATGCCCTATTTAGAAATTGGGTGAATCTTGCTGCACTATGACATGGGGCGCCATCGTGTTGATACCACAGCGTAGGTCTTAAATTTAGTGGCAGCTGGTAAATAAATTCAAATAACTGGATACGCAGAAAATTTAAGTAATCTTCGGAGGTGATATTTTTACTGAAAAAATTCGGTCCTACTTTTTGATACCGCACCAAACATTGGTTTTAAATGAAAACTGATTGCGTCATTCAATGAAAAAATTGGGATTTTCATCACTCCATCAGCAAAAGTTTTGCGAACAGACAACCCCATCTGACGTAAACGTCGCTTCATCGGAGAACAAAATCTTCCTAGCAAAAAAAGGGTCGTCTTCTAATTCTTTTGAAGCCAAGCGCAAAATCGAGAACGGGTATCCAAATCTGTGGGCGTTAGTGTATGAATATATCTGGGTTTATACGAATAAAATTTATTTGATTTTTAGATTGTACCGGCCGAGGATTTTGATACATTACATGGAAGCGTCTTCGATATTTTTCGCAGTGATATTTTAGGATTTTCTACGACTGCTTACAAAACTTTCATATGAGTTTCTGGGCTTGTGTACCTTTCTGAGAGGTAGCATAAATTAAGTATTAAATCATACATTTTTCTAAAGGGTTTTTTACAAAAACATGCCTACCACCTTGTACCATCGTGCCGAAAAAAAACTGGGACAGCAAAATCTCCTAAATCTCTTGGTCTATTAGAATAATATATTTTGATATTGTCAAAGTTAATTTAATTTTGTGACAGCCGCGTCAACAAAATCGTTCTTTCAAAATGCCCGCATTATCTCCTCAACAAAAAGCGATAATATACACTCGTGTGATGGATGGAGTTCCTATAAGAAGAATAGCAGAAGAATTGTGCATTAGTAAAAATACCGTTTCCTTAGCTAAGGCAAAAATTGCAGAATATGGAGCTATTGTAAGAAATCCAGGTTCTGGTCGACCAAAAATTTCAAACGACATTCAAGAGAGTTAGTTCGCATTCTAAGAAACAATTCGTTTGAAACAGCAATAAAGGCGAAAGAAGACACGCATTTTCCTGGTTCTGCTAATACAGCTCGTAGTAGGATAAGAAATTCGGAAATTAAAAGTTGCTGTGCAACAAATAAAATATTTTTGACTGAAGCAAACAAACAGAGAAGATTAGAATTTGCCCATCAATATGCACACCAAAACAACATATGGGAAACGGTAATATTTTCGGATGAAAAAACCTTTCAATCGTGCAATAATGGCAAAATTCGCGTTTACAGGCCTTCTAATACCAGATATGATGAAAGATATACACATAAGACTAATCAAAGTGGACGTTTTAGTATAAACGTTTGGGTCTGGATTAGTTTTAGAGGACCAAGCGTTTGTCAAATAGTGCAGGAAAGGCTTGATGCCTTAGGATATTGCAATATCCTGAACAATGTTATGATGCCATTGATTGGTGTAGTCTATGGGCAAGATTTTATCTTCCAACATGATAATGCTCCTATACATACAGCCCTTATGGTTCAAAACTATCTAGACGAAAGACGAATTCAAGTTTTACCGTGGCCCTCGAAAAGCCCTGATATCAACCCAATTGAAAACGTTTGGGGTAAAATGTCAAAATATGTGTATAAAGATAACTTTAGGCCTAGAAATCAGAATGAATTACGCCTAAAGATAGATGACGCATGGGACCAAATAACCGAAGAATATACCAGAAACTTAATTTTAAGTATGCCACGACGTTTGCAAGCTGTAATTGATAACAACGGTGCGCTTACTAAGTCTTAATAAATTTTTATTCCATATCATCAAAAAAGATAATATTAGTTAGTTTTCGTTTATTAATAAAATGTGTTCAAAATAAAAATAAATATCGAAAAATAAAAATGTTTTGTATCAATATTATTATTTAAATATGTATATTAAGACTAAAAATTCAAAATTTGCGTAAATTGAACCATACCCAAGGAATGATTTACTATAATAGACCAGGAGACAATTCCCTACCTAAATATTAATGTCCCATTTTTTTTTCAGCACGATGGTACTAAAGCAGATAAGATGGTCCAAATTTTAATATATATATATATATATATATATATATATATATATATATATATATATATATATATATATATATATATAAAATTTATATATATATATATATATATATATATATATATATATATATATATATTTATTTTTTTTTTTTTTTTTTTTGTGTTTGTACGTTTGTTAAGCCACACATTTTATACAAATTGTATACATATATACCTATATTCTATACGTATTTTTTAAAATTGTATATCATTTTATAAATTTACTTAAAAATAAAGATATCTGCAAAAACAGAAATGGATATGGATATGACAGCTACTTAGATTATTAAAAATTGAGCCTCTTTTTTCATTGGAACTATTATTCTTTTTTCTTTGCAGGGTGACATGTAGCACTTTTTTCAGTAATGCTATCTAATCAATATAATAAAATTACTTTTTACAAAATAGTAATGAAAAACCAGAAATTAAATAAATTTTCAGCAGCAAAAATTATAAATCGTTGTTTTCAGAAACCCAAGGTCTTTAAGATAGTTTTTTCCGTCAAAAATCAAATATGTAAAATTATTTTTTGTTGATTTAAAAACTGCTGCTCGGGCCTTTTTTTAGTTTTAAAATTATTTTCCACACTTTGACTTTAAAACATATAAACAAAAAAAATACTTTTCCTTGTATATTATTTTGCAAGAGAGAAATTTAACTACGAAACTTTTCCTTATCTATAAAAAGTATTGTATCATACATGTTTCTAAAGGTGCTTTCACAAAAACATACCTCTCACCTTGTACTAAAGCAGTTAAGGCTTGCTCCAATCATAGAGGTCAATATATTTTAGAAACTGGATATTATTTCAAAATTAATTGGTTATATATGTTTAAAACAAATCGAATGTTGCGATACAAGGATGTATTGTTCCAAATAATTCGCATGAACATTTTCTCTATGAGTTTTTAAAAACACAAAATGCATTTTTCATTTTACGTTCTCGTGAAAATAAACAAACTCGGTTGGTTTAAAAAATGGTTATCGTAACAGATTAAGTATGTATTTTCGACAACAATTTTTAGTTAAAGCTTGTTTGGATTTAATTTCAAGCTTCTTTTAGCAAACATTTTTATAGCTTTTTAATGTAACAAACTTTAATTTATGTAGTATGTATAGCACAAATTTTAAGGATATTACTTCTAAAATAAAAATAAAATAATAAAGATGCCTTTTTTTTTGAGAAATAGGATGTAACATGTGTAGGTACATACAGAATTTTGTCTTAGTAAGGATTGTTTACAGTTTTCCAATATTTGAGTTATTTAACGATATAAGTTTGAATATTTTTTAAATCCCTTTTCGGATAGCATCTTGTTTTATAGGGAAATATTATACCAAGTATCAAAACAAAATTACCTTTGTCAAAAAAGTTCTGCATTAAATAGACATAAAATGTCAATGAGAAAGAGCATAAATACACAACATACAAATTTAATTTAAGTGAATTTAAGTCACTTATTTTTGCAAAAACGGCTGTAAGAAACCTATAAAAACATGACAAGATATCTCCAAATAAAAAATTAAAGAAAAAATATTAAAGTGAAAAAAAATAGAGAAAATATTAAGCTGAACTACAATTTTGTTTTCAGAACAATAGGCACTAAAACCACAAATATTGATTGATAAATTTAAGTAATATACATACGTTTTTTAAAAATTTTTAAAAAATTTTCAAGAAGGTATGCAATCTTTGCAAAAAAAGCTGTAAGAAACCTATAAAAATATGACAAAATGTCTTCCAATAAAAAATTGTGGAAAAAAATAATAAAATAAAAAAAAGAGAAAATGTTGAGCTGGAATATGATTTTGTTTTTAGAACAATAGATCACAAATTTTGAATTTTAAAATTAAACAAACTACTGTTGTTGCTAGAAAAGCCTTTTAAGGCATATTTATTCATATTTGGGCAAACAATATTAAAGTAAAAATTCATAGGTGCATTTGTTTGAAATCAACAAATTTAACACAAATATTTACAACGTGTGATCTTTATAAGGCTTCTTCAAATTTAAACTTATTTACCCAGTTTTAAATCCTAAATGTTTTTAAAAATCTGTGTAAAAGTGGTGCCATGATTTTATATTAAATATAAATAAAATAAGTATTATTATTACTTATACGTTACCTTGGCCTTGCAATGGATGAATATAACTGATCCAATTTTATTAACTCTTTAAACATATCTTCATTTCTTGGTGAAGGTGCAGCTTTACAAAAGTTACCTCCTAACATGGTTAACGCCATTGCGAGCACAACCAATTTTAGAGTAGTCCACCACATGATGCTGTAATTATCTTGGTTTTTTTAACTGCCTTTCTTGAACGTCGGCGCGTCGGCTATACAGCTGTTTTTTTGTGTTTTTAAATTATTTTAAAGAAACCTGTAACAAAAATACACTGTTATTTATGTAAACAATTGTGAAGTAATCTATTTTTAAATACATTTTGTTAAAGGGTTTACAGTAAAACCTTTTGTTTTTTGGCCAAAATGGTACTTTTTTACTACGCCACTAAAGCAAACCACAACAAAGAAAAAAAGAAAATGTCGTGAATACTAAATTAATATGATTGATTTATAAATGTTTAAATTAGACAAAAACCATTGATTTTTATAAATTTGAATATCGTTAATACTTTTTGATTTTATAAAAATATTAGATTAATTTAAAGTTACATTAATTTTGGAATAGTGCGTCAGATATCATGTCCAGTTTAAGGCCTTTAAGTATTTTAATCTTGTAGGCATTACTTACAAGAATGACCTTAATTGGTATAAACACATAATTATCCATACCTACAGCATAACAGGAGCAATTAAAACAACCCCACCAGCAGCCATGGAGTGTCTCTTAGACCTTCCACCACTTAACCTTACGCGTTAGTGATGAGAAAGGTAAGAATGAGCTACTTCCGACTGCAACAGAAGCCAACTGGTGTCTACGCTAGTTTGGGACACAACAACATAAAAAGTCAGGTTTGCGGCAACATCCTGGACGAGAGAACAGACCAGATGATTCCCCAATACTCATTCAACAAAAACTTCGAGATAAAAATTCCAGATCGAAGTGAGTGGCAACAACCCGATCTCCCCGGCACGGTTGGAGACATCATCTGGTATACGGATGGTTCCAAAACCGAACAGGGAACTGGAGCGGGCGTGTACACTGAAATGAGGAATTCACAATTGTCCATTCCACTGGGAACACACAGTTCTGTATTTCAAACGAAAATATATGCTTTACTGCACTGTGCAAAAGAAAATAACAGGAGGGCTTATAAAAACAAGCGGATCTGCATAACAACAGACAGCCAAGCGTCACTGGGGGCACTAGTAAACCCCAAGGTAACATCCAAGCTGACATGGGAATGCCAAAAACAACTGGAAGTTCTGGGGAACGCAACAGAGTAACTCTCTTGTGGGTACTAGGACATTGGGGATAGAAGGCAATGAAAAAGCGGATGAGCTAGCGAGACAGGGATCATCCACACCATACTTTGGGCCAGAACAGGCCCTTGAGTGACCAAAACCACAGCACGAGGGCAAACCAGGGAATGGATCCGAAACAAACACGAAGAATACTGGAGAAACCTCAGTAGAATTAGACATGGAAAAAGCTTCCTAAGAGGCCCAAAAAAAAACGAAGGAAGAACTACTCAGACAAAGTAGGAAAATACTTCTCATAATAGTAGGGTTGCTAACGGGGCATGATAACCTAAGAGGACACCTACATAAGATAGGCTCATACAATGGGGACCCAAGTTGCAGAATGTGCGACGAGGGGGAAGAAACAGCCTACCATATCCTGTGCGAATGTAAAGCATTGAATGACAAAAGACAGGCATTATTTGGGCAACCGGAAATGAGCCCACAGGAAAATAACAAGCAACCAGTGGTTATACAGACTTGTAGAAGGAACAAGACTAATGGAAGGATTCAAGACGGCTCCCAGGGAAGAAGAAGAAGAAGATACCTACAGCAGCCACAAAACATCTCGGATTTCTCTTTCGAGCTACAAAATATTTTTTCCCTCCTAATTTGTTTACTTTGTGTGTATTTTAAATCAGAATATTGTTCCCATCTTTGAGATATAGCGTCTCCTACAACTCTAGGCATTCTTGATTTCATTTAGATAAGAGCGGTTTACCTTATTATTGATCTTACTCTTGCAAAATGCTTTTTCTCTTGCCCAGTGTTTTACTAGTTTGTAGGTATTTTCACGGCAAGTGCTTCCAGAAATTAGCTTATATAATTTCCTTTTTAGCATCTCCCAATAAAGTAACAAGTAGTGCTACTCTAATGCTCCACTTTACAGTCCATCTCGAGAAACTTCGAACATCCTACATCATTCGTTCCTTTAACCCTACAGTATCCAAACTGTGAAGCACCGCCGGCAGGTGTATTATCTTTTTTAAAACCTCTAAATTCTTAAGTCTTGTATTAATAAACTTCCTTTTAGTTAACTAATGATACACATGTTCCTTCAGTACTCAGGCCTCAAGCCATTATGGACTGTCCAAAGAGAAAAAAAACTGGTATAAATACATAATCACCTGGCTTTTCAAGCATAAATCTCATTAATTTAGCATTTGTCGTCTATCTTCTCCATTTATTACCCTCATCAACAATTTATTGATTTAATTACGAACATGAAGGAAAATGAACTTAATGAGAAAAAGTGCCTTTTTGTTTTCGTGACCTCCCCACTCCATAGACAGGCAAATACTAATTTGCCCCGCGTGTTGTGGCATTTAAAATTTAGAAGCGCATGATGAATGTTTAAAACAAGGGCTTGAACAATAATTAGTATAATGCTAGCGAGGATTATTCGCGCTGAAATTGAAAAATGCCGAATTCGGATGTTATTTTAAACTGAGTTTTGTTCTCTGTAATTTTTTACGGGAACTGACTGAAGCAATTAAATGCTTGTACGTTTTTTTTGCAAATGATTTAACGCATCCTATAAATAATATAAGGAACAGAACAATTTCACCTACATAAAATATGTTAGTTAATTTCTTATAAACTGTAAGAAAAAACTAAAAGCATCTAGAACAGAAAGCTTCATGATTTTTCAAAGAATTTTAAAATATAATAATATACACTTCTGTGTACGCTGGAAAAATTTCTGAAAGCTATTATTCGAACAAGAGTTGGGTGTTTCAGAACCAAGTATTAAGAAAACTCCAAATGCTCCTTCATGTGCAAAGAATCGCTTTTTACGTATTTTATTAAAAACTTTATTAAAAACGATCTGCAAAAAAATGTTGAGGGAATACGCTCAATAAAAAATAAATTACGATTGTTTCAAGGGTTACAAAGGAATGCGACGTCGTTTTAAAATATTTTTTATATACAGTATGTCTCAGTAAGTTGAAACCATATGGAAAACTTTTTATTATTTATTAATTTTACGAATAAAAGTTATTCCTCATAAAAAGTTCTGCTTGGTCTAAAACCTAAAATACAACTATCAGCCATTAAATTTTGCCAGTCGTATACGAGTTTTGTGAAGAAGTATGAATTTTGCCCAAGAGTAAAGTACCTTAATTTTTGACAATTTCAAAAATTGTTATAAAGAAAAGTTGATCAGAACTAAAAACCACGTTTAAATATGTAAATACACCCATTTACGATTAAAAAATAAAACCTGTCTACAATAACAATGCAAATTTAAGTGTAGTTACATGTAATCCAGGATGCCCTGACATAAAAATGAATTGTTGAGAGCAAGAAATGTTCGACAGCGACCGTCAAAACGCGTTAGAATTTATTAAGTCCATAAAAATGGTGTTATTAACTTGTGTTGTGTTCATATATACGTAATAATGTTGAAAAATTTGTAAAAAAATAACAACATTTTTTTTCTTTTTGTAAATGGGTATAATTGCATATTTAAACGTGGTTTTTAGTCCTGATCAACTTTTTTTATAACAATTTTTAAAATTGTGAAAAATAAAGGTACTTTACTCTTGGGCAAAATTCATACTTTTTGATAAACCTCGTATACGCCTGGAAAAAATTAAAATCTTATAGAGAGATTCATGAGATAAGGATGTTTTAAAGAAAATGTTTAAGCAGCATATGTTGGGATCTGTTGTGTGACCCATAGTGCAGCTCGAGCAATTGCTTTGATATGTTGATGTGGCCTTAATGAAAATGAAATTATAATCAAACTGCCAAAATAATAATACGGATACCTGTTTTAACTATACAAACATCATTTAAAGAATAATGTAAAATAACTAAAATGTAACCTGCAATCCAGAATGATTCATCATTTCAGCTACTCATTGATAGGTGGCTCGAATACATTTACTAATATTAGTTATATGTTAGGTCCGAATCGGTTCAGTAGCTTAACTGATTCAAACGACTACTCGAGTAACTGTTTGGTGGCAATTTTTGTATTTGTTACTTCGGATCCGTGCAAGTAACGAATAGTTACTTTTTCGACACCACTAGTGAACTATCGTGCGAAGGATGTGTCTTGTTGTGCGTGGTTCGGAGTCCACGTTTAACTGTATGTCCAGTCTGAATGACATTACCCAGGCGATAATGGAGAGTAGTTCAGAGATAGTAGTTATTTGTGTAAAGTCCGTGGTATCATTACCGAATTTTCTAAAATGTGCCGCAAATGCAATATCAGCATGTTTTCGTACATGAACATCACTGACGAAACTAAAAAACTGAGTTAAACATCTAAAAGCGCTACTACTTAAGCTTCATACAAGCCTTCGTGAGTTGTTATAAAGATAAAAACAATGAACATGAAACTTTGTTCGAACAAGCGGTTTTTTGTAATTCCGATAAATTGTGTAGAGTCTAATATGCACACAGCTTCTTGACAGCTAGACGTAAAAGCAATATGGTTTGTATTTAACTCAATGTTCAAGAGTGCCTTCATGTTGAAGTACATTACATGCCGATGGGTCCAAATCGTAGTGCGCACAGCAATAATTTTTCAAATAAAAGCAATTCAGATTCTTAGCTATAGTGCTTACAGCAGCAATGAAATCAATTCAATTGGCTGATCCTTATTGTAAACATGTGCGTGCATGTTCTCCGGTCGCATGCGCAGGTTGCGCTAGGGAACAAAGTAATAATTGGGGGTGTGCGAATAGTTGTCGAACCGAATCGAATGGAAGAGTTATATTTGATTTAAATTTTGAATCGAATATTCGAACTATTCGAATAGTTCAAACCATTCGAATAGTTTAAACAATTTGAAAAATTCGAACTATTCGAATAATTCAAAATATTCGAATAATTCAAAATATTCGAATAATTTGAACTATTCGAATAATTCGAACTATTTGAATAGTTTAAACAATTCGAATTTAGTTTTTTTTTTAAATAATTGATTGTATCAGCCAATTATCAAAGTCGTTGTAGCTATTTAAAAATAATAGTGTGAACAAAACGCTTAAACATTAAATAACTTAAATACACTTCTTAAAAAAATTAACGGAAGACCACTTAGTCAATTTGTAACTTTTAAGGCGCTAATTACATTCGGATCAAGCTTATATATTTCAAAAGACACACATTCTCTCACAATAAGTCCCAGAATGTGTCATTTAAATACTTATTTATTCCTAAAAAAACTTACAAATTAAAAAAGGTACAAAAAAACAAAATATATAAAATATTTCCTTTATTATAAATCCCCTTAAAAATAGTAATATAACTTTTTATATAGACAATTTATAAAGCGGTATTTTTGCTTTATATTTTTTTGTCTTTTTTATAGTTTTTGAGATATTAACGGTTATTTTTAAAATTTAAAATGTCAATATTTCAAAAACTATAAAAGCTGCAAGAAATTTTATTTAACATGAATAATGTATTTTAATGTAAGTTATATAACTTTTTTGTCCAAATGCAATACTTTTATTAAAAAGTGTTTCGTTAATTTTTTTGAGCAGTGTAGTACGAATTATTCAAATATTTCGAACAATTTGAATTATTTAAATAGTTCGAACTATTTTCAATATTTGAATAGTTCGAACTTTTCGAATAGTGCAAATTATTCGAATAGTTCAAACTATTCGAATAATTCGAATTATTCGCAACATTGTACTCGTATCCACCAACTTTTCTGGACTAATTATTTAAATAGATTACAAAACAGACCAAAATGACTTACTGCTTATAAAAGTCCTACGACCTAGTTTTATTAAAAGACAAAACTACCCTCCTTTATATTGGCCTTTGACAAGAGTGCTTGAGGTATTCTCTGGAAGTGACAATGTAGCTAGAATAGCTAGGGTTCTTACGAAAGATGGAACTTTAACTAGATCAATTCGTAAATTATGTCCCTTACCTGATAATGAGGAAAACTTAAGTAATGTATTTTTTTCTATATTATTTAGGTATCTTAAGTAGCCTAAGGGACTATGGCGTACCCCGTATGTAGATCGCTTTACTAATCCAAGAAAATAGGTCGTGAAATACGAATTTGAGGTTAAAACTTGAATTTTTGATATAAGTTACTTTGAAGAATCTAAAAACGAACTGTAGTTTTTTTTTAAATTCACTCCGGGAAGGGGTGAAAAAAAAATTAAAAGTGTTTTTTTTGAAATTTTAAGGAAACGATAAGTAAAAGTTTTAAATAAAAGTCGTAGAACGTAAAATTCTTTCATAAAAATAATCATATAACTTTTTTTTCTAAAATTAAAATTAACTGAAATAGGTATAGAAGCCAGGTGACTATAAAGCAACTTTAAAAATCATAAATTATTGGAAAATTAAAAACTCATAGTTTTTTTTAAATTATTTATATAAATAACAACTTTAATTCTAGAGATTTTTTTCTAGAATTAAAGTTGTTAATTATATAAATTATTAAAAAAAACTATGAGCTTTTTAATTTTTCAATAATTTATTATTTTTTAAAGTTGGTTTTATTATCCCCTAGCTTCTAGCTACCCTATCTCAGTTAATTTTAATTTTAGGAAAAAAAGTTATATAATCGTTTTTATGTAGAATTTTACGTTCCTCAACTTTTATTTAAAACTTTTTTTTCTAGGACTTACCGTTTGCTTTAAATTAAAAAAAAAAACAATTGTTTTTACCCCTTCTCGGGGATGAATTAAAAAAAAATACAGTTCGTTTTTAGATTCTTCAAAGTAACTTATATCAAAAATTCAAGTTTTAACCTCAAATTCGTATTTCACGACCTATTTTCTTGGACTATACATGGCAATTTTAAGTTATACATAAAATTTGTTAATTTAGTTTCTCATTCCACAATATAAAGTTACAGTGGTAATTTGTACCGTTTAGAACCTTCTCCTATTTTAAGTTAATGTACAGTATTTCTGCACTAGATGTTTGTTTTGATTTTAATTAGCATCTGCGAGTTTTGCATTTAAACCAGGCCTATGGACATAAATCCCATATAATTTAATGGGTCAATTATAAATAAAAAATACCATAGCCAGAGCTATCGGTAATTAAATTAAAATAATAAAAAAGTCGTATTTAATTACTTTTCAGTAATTGGATTACTTTAATTTAGTTACTTTTCAGAAAAGATACTTGTATTTGGATTATCCATTAATAGGATAATGTAGTTGTAATTGGTAATTGATTTTTACGAAAAATAAATCAATTACTTAGAAAGTAATTCGATTAATTATAAAGTAATTAAATTACTTAAAAATTAATTCAATTACCCAATAAATAATTAAATTATTACGAAAAATTCAACTACCTTTTGTTTATGAAAAAACTGCCGGAATTTCGGCTAGCCAGAAAGAGCATCTTGAAACACGGCCGGCCGCCTCCACGCCGATTTAGTATTTTCCATTGATGCTTTCCGCCACCGTTTGTTTGCCTATTTTTTTGTTGTTTTTTTCTTTTATTATCCAAACAAAGATAGGTGTTTTTTTATTACTACAGGTACTGATTTCTGGTGTGGTAGTTATTCAAATATTTCTAGAGTAATTGAGTTTCCAAATGTAATTAAGAGAATAATGAGTAACTGAATATATAATGAAAATTTAAAGACATAACGGTAGTTCAATAATATTACGGTAATTTAATTACCAAAAGAGAATTAAATTGAATGTCAACATGTAAATAGAGTAATTGCTAAACTATTTAATTACTTATGGTTTTAATTTTTAATTACTTTTAACAAACATGCTAGTAATTGGTCATCGTAATTTACTACTACTTAGAAAAGTAATTGGTTATTGTAATTGCGACAGCTCTGACCATAGCGCTGAAAAATGTTAAAGTAGTTAACCTATCTTTTTAAAAGAAAAACTGAATAAGATCAATTAAACAAATAAAAAAACTGAGTAAATAAATCAAGTTTAAAAATAAGTAACCAATTACATTTCTAAATATTCTGTAAAAAAAAGTAATTCTAATAACAACCTTCCTTTAATTCTATTGCGTTGTTGTGTAACCGTTTGTCCTGCTTTTAAGAAGAGACGTTGCAGTTAATGGGATTAACTCTCATGGACTTAACTGCAGTTTTTATGTAGACTGAAATTTCTCAAGGATTATTGGCTGACGATTCTTTTCTATTTGCTGAAACTGGTTTTGCGTGATTTCCTTATAAGTCAAATGTATCCTTACAACCCAAAAATAATTAGAGACTAATGGAAGATTGATGACAAATGGGATTGCGGCATTTTTTACCATGGCGTACCGCCGCCACCAAAAGTGCCGCCAAAAAGCAGCATTCGTGATTTTTAAAGGGGCTAGCTAAGCGATAAGGGAAATAAAAAGATTTAGGTCAAGTTGCATCTTCTTTTGTCGGATCTTTTTTATATTTTAAATGTCTACAATTAACTAAAAAAAAAAAATAAATGTTGCTAATATTAAGTTTTATACATTTTTTACAATTAACTCTTTAGGTATATAAAATTTACTTATTATTTAAATACAGATACCTAAATATGTAAAAAATTATGTGTCTAGACAATTTTAAATGGGAATAATAGGAAGAAAGGTAAAAATATTTGCTAAATTATTATTTTTTTAAATTACGTGTTACTTGTTCGCAAAATATGCCAATGTTATCATATCTCCGACATACCGGATCATCACGTCGCATACACGCTACGATGTACACGTCTACCTCTCCGATAGACCATAGCGTAAATAGCCGGCATAATAGTGTTTTGTGTTTTAAAGATGGTACGAATGTTAAAGGGTGTTAGCTAGTATGAGTTTTGATATCAGCATACTCTGAAAACATCATATACACGTCTGGCAAACAAATTTCTTAGGTGCAGAGAATTTCAGTGCGATCAAAGGAGATGTCAATTTAATAAACAAAGGCTTGAGCGCAATAAAGACAGACATAAAACGTGCAGCGGCTAATTCCCTTTCTACCGACCCAAGAAAAAGAGGGGAATACCTCGGCGGGACTGCGAACAACACACACACACACACACAGTGATGCCAGATCTGACGATTACTCGTAAGATTACACGATTTTGGTTCCCATTTCACGACCTTACGAATAAGGTAGCAATTCTTTCGATTTGTAAATAAATCATTTTAAAATAAATCGCCTACAAGCGGTTATCGAGCAGAACGACATGACTTTCCCCGTTAATTGCAGGTAAAGTGGCTTAAAATTTATTTGTTCGCATTTTCACGCAGTCCTGTCTCGTATCGTAGATTTTACCTAAGCCAAAACCAGTAAAAAAAACTTTTTTGCTAAGCTCATAACTTTTTTTTAAATGAAAAGTTTTATAAAATGTATGATTTTGAAAAAAAAATCTCTAAAAATTGCTAATAAATATTTTAAGAAATAACATCACTGTCGACAATATTCTAACGAATCGTAGGCGCCGTCGACCGTCGTTGTATTGGAAGTGGGATAGGGGAAATTGTTGTCGTTCTCTTTTTAATCTGGGATCATACCATATGTATTCTACTCTATTACATTAAAATTGGCTCCCAAGCCCTTGCCAATCCTGTATACTAGTTTTGGCATGAATTTTCAAACTGTTTTTGAGATAACACGCAAAGGTTCTAATTTTTTAAATCGATCTATCTCAAAAACTATTATACATAAAAATATGGGACCAACGCTAGTCTTTTAAGAACTTTACAAAGAATATAATAGATATTTTTATATTATTTTTTTAAAATGGCGCTTTTTGGGTAATAAAAAAAAAATACGAAAACTTGCTGACCCAGTTGCCTGACTCTTAATTTATTTTCTATTTCAACCTCAAAGTATTTTAGAATATTATACATATTAAACTGTGAAAGGCTTTCGCGGCCATTGTCCAATGTTTTCAAGTTTGGGGCCCGTTGGTCGTTTGGCTGACGTCACGAGCGGTTGGCACCAGAAAGCTTGGTTGACAGTATGCGAACTACTGAGTAGTACTAGAACTACAGTAGTTCGCATACTCTCAACCAGGAAGCAACTTCTAAAGATGCCAACCGCTCGTGTTGGCGAAACGTCAAGTCAACCAGACAATCGACGTCGGCCTAACAGCCCAAAAACAGTTGAAACATTATACATATAACTTAGCTTTCTGAGTTCAAAATATAAGTTTTCTGTACATTTTTGAACCCTTCGGAATAAAAACAATAATTTTGCAAACATTTGGAGACCTTTAATTTCATTAATGGGACATTATTTAAAATCCAATTTTAACTAGTTACTTAAGTAATAAAACAATTATTTTAAATATAAACAAATAAAGAAAATGTATTATTTAATAATCAATATAAACTTGGAGTTATCACTCGTACCTAATTAAACTTCATTACGTACATTGCCGTCATAGATTTAATAGGCATAAAAATGAACAATATGTAACGCTCGATACTCTATTGCATATAAAGGAACAGGTTGACACGTGCTTATTGTTTGCACAGCAAAGATGACAATATCAAGCAAACGAAAACCACTTCTTACAACACACGAGATCTATATCGCATGTAACTTAACTGTATTGCTTCGCAGCCTGAGCATCACTATACGCAGACTTGTGAAAAAACGTATTTTTAAACTTAAAAAACTTTTTAATACATATGTATATTCTAAAATACTTTGAGGTTGAAATAGAGAAATATTACTCTTTTTTATTTTAAGTACTAGTATCGAAAAATAAATTAACACAGGAGATGAAGCATTTTGGCTAGGAATTTTTTTGTCCTGCATTAATGGGGTTTTCACGAAAAACTCTAAAAATATGCATTTATCAAATTTGAAAGATTCAAAGTCAAATAGCGGGAAAAGTTTGCATTTTTCGAGGAAAAATAAGGTATTTTTTTAAAATATATAATAAGACCTTTTGCAAGGGTTTTTTGCATCAAAGGTGAGCGAGTTATGATAAAAAAAAGGTCGGGCCCTTTCTTTTTTCTACGAAAAAATCATTGAAAACAACCCCTTAATTCCACTCTTAATTAAAATAGATCTATACCCTTCTGCGATTCTTTTTATATATGTATTATTAATATATTCTAGAAGTTTAATTAAATTAAAATGCCTAATTTTAAAAAAATTGGAGCTTAAAGTGAAAAACGATTTTCCGCAATTTCGTAAGAATAGCCATTTTCTGCAAAATAACTCCAACAATACTGGAGATACGAAAACAATGCCAAAGTACCGAATTATAGCTTTTTAATAACAAATACTTTTTATTACATATATTTTTCTGTACAATAAATATTTGGCCAGATATGGCCCTTTAAAGCCTCCATTTACGAACGAGCACCCCCTTATTCTAGCCCTTTAAACTCATCCCATTTTAAAACTAAGGGATGTAAAAGGATTTAATTAAAATAGCCTTGTAGCTCTTAGAAAACCGTACAAAATTATTTTTGAACAAACTTTGTATCATTATAACTAAAGGAGCTATGTTTAAAAAACCAATCAACTTTTTTTTCGAAAAAGTCGAATAGCCCACTTCGGAGCATAATATTCTATAAAACCGGTATAATACTTTTACCGGTATAATTTTTGTATGCAATCCTACTTTCTTTTCCTATTTATATCTAATATATTTGTTTATAAGAATTGCAATGTTGTAAGGGGCGGTTTTTAAGGTTTGAAAATTTGCAAAAGAATGAAATTGGTAATATTTTAGGCATTGATATTCTTAATTATTAAATATGATAAGCTATTAATTTTTTGGGGATAAATCTTTTTTTTAATTAAGCTACAATAAGGGTTGATTTATAAGGGTCAAAAAGTTGCGAAATGAAATTAGTACATATTTTAAGAACAGTATTCTAAAATTAAATCACTATGCTAAATTAATCATTTTTTTAGGGTAAATATATATTTTTTAATTTAAGCTCTAACAAGGGTTGATTTTTAAGGGTTGAAATATTTTAACAGTGTATAATAAAGCATAAAACAATCATTAATCAACTAATCCAAACCAAATTTTACCCCTTCTTAAGGTTTAAAATGTTGGATTCCATAAGTTTTGACAATTAGGGGTAGTTTTCAGCCATAAAAAACAAACAGCGCACATCACCATGAAATAGAATGTAAAGTAAAGAGTTAGAAGCGCCTAATTTCAAATTTTTATACACATCGATACAGGACACAAAAATTGCGAGGTTTTTCAATTTTTTAGCTTCATTTTCGGGACAATAATTATTTATCATTAAATCGTTTTAATTTGTCATTTTTTTTATGTAAAACTCATAAGGGGTGGTTATTTAAGGGTTAAGTTATGTTAGTTAAATATTTATTATACCGTAAACTGTTCAAATATATTTTTTTAACATTAAAAGCGTTATTAAATAATTTTAAAATGAAAAAACTTTTTTTTTTGGAATTTTGTTATTAAGGGTGATTTTTAAGGGTTAAAACGTAAAAATATAATGTTAGATATAACTCACAACATAAAAATAGATTTATTTTACATATTTAGCTATGATTTTAATTTACATAAGGTCCATTTCTATGATTTTTTAATTTTTTAGCATAAGGGGTGGTTTTTACCCCCTAAAAATAAAAAGCACACCCTAAGCATATATAAACTTTGATCTAGAGTGTTAAAGCAACCCAATTCCAAATTTTTATAAAAATTGAAACTGTACAAAAAAATCCGGAGGTCAAACAGCTTTTTTCTCCCCATTCACTGTACTAAATCTGTTACATTGAGTTACAATTTGTTAGGTCTTTAATAATAACCCTGTAAAGTGGTTTTTAAATAATTAATTATCCTTTGCTCTTAAGGCTCACTTAAAGGGTGATATATGGAAATTTTCGAAAGTAGCTTTTATTTTTTATTTTTAAATAATAGTCCAGGGAATTTAGAAAATAAATCGAAAATGTTTAAGGCCAGCAGATATCAAAATGCCGTTTTCTGCGTTGTGTTCAGAAAGCTCCCAGGAAAAATGTCTATATGGTGTGGTTATGCCATTTTTCAAAAAATGCATTCTGGTGCAATAAATGCATTTTGCAATTGCATAATTATTTGCAATATTATAAGAACGACTGGAAACTCGGTAAAAAAATCGCTCGAAAATCGTTACTCGGGGGTTTTCGGGGATGCCGAATTTAATTCTGGCATTAGAATTAGCTGGGGGCCCTTGGCGGTGGCCCTGCGGGAAAAGGTAATGAAGAAAGTGAAAAATCACAAATTATGAAAATAATACTTTATTTAAATAATTAATTGTACTTTTGATTATTATTGAATTATCCATTATTAAGTTTAATTTTTAACTTAAATACCTACCAAACATCATGGCAATTGCTCAAACCAATAAGGCACTTCCAACCAGGTCGAAGATAGTGATGAGGAAGAAGATGAAGAAGGGGAAGAAGAAGAATCGTTTAAAGAAGATGTTTAGTGTTTTAGTTAAACTTTATGATGGATAATTCAACAGTAATAAAAAGTACAATTTATTATTTAAATAAAGTATTATTTTCATAATTTGTTATTTTTCACTTTCTTCATTACCCTTCCCCGCAGAATCACCCCCAAGCGCCCCGGGTAATTCTAATGCCGGAATTGAATTCGGCATTCCCGTAAACTCTCGAGTAACTATTTTCGACTGATTTTCATGAAGGCTGCAATTTCCTCCCCCCAATCACCCCTCGGGCACCACCGCAGAGCCACACTCGAACGCCCCCGGGTAATTCTAATGCCGTTATTTAATTCGGTATCCCCGAAAACCCTTCGAAAAACGAATTTCCAGCGATTTTTCCAATTTTCCAGTCGTTCTTATAATACTGCAAATAATTATGCATTTGCAGAATGCATTTAATGCACTAAAATGCATTTTTCGAAAAATGGCATAACCACACCATACAGACTTTTTTGGGGCTTTCTAAACAAAATGCAGAAAACCGCATCTCGATATCTGCTGGGCTTAAAAATTTCTTTATTTCGGTCTATTTTCTTCTAAATGCCCTGGACTATAAGCTCTTAAATAATTATTGGTAACAACAAAAACAATTTTTTTATGAAGGGGGTGGTAGAGGACAGAATATATTAGTTAATTTAAAAAAAAATTTTGTTTTTTATAATTTTTTTATTTAACAAACAAAAATAAATTTTCACATTTATAATAGCGTTCCACCCCTGAGCATACTCAGTCTCCATACCCCGGCACCAGGGCCAGAGCAGTCATCATATATATATATATATATATATATATATATATATATATATATATATATATATATATATATATATATATATATATATATATATATATATATATATATATATATATATATATATTTATATATATATATATATATATATATATATATATATATATATATATATATATATATATATATATATATATATATATATATATATATATATATATATATATATATATATATATATATATATATATATATATATATATATATATATATATATAATTTAATATATATATATATATATATATATATATATATATATATATATATATATATATATATCAATATATATCAATATATTCAATATATATATAAAACGGGGTTAACTAAATAATTAAAACATTTAAGGAGGTGATTCCTCATCGAAAAAGGTAGGATCTTTCATATAAAGAAATTTTTGGAGCACCCTTGTTAAGATACAGCCCCTTAAAAGGGGTAAAATAAAATTTGTATAACAATTTTTTCACAAGCACTAAAAAGTTACAATATTGAAATTAACTTGACGTTTTTACTACCAAAAAGACACTTAACCAGTCATTTATTTGGTTTACCCCATGGTTAAGGTGGAAACGCAACCCCTAAAATTTATTTCCAATGTAACTTTTTGTCTTATTATTTGTTTACCATTTAAAAAGGTATTTCCATAGCCTGTTTCATTCGAAACAAAAAATGTCTTTTGGGGTTTTTTTGCCCAAAAATAAACCAGTTCGCAGTAAAAAATTATTTTCGAACAAGATATACATCTCATAAATGGATTTATTGTTATTTTGTAGTTAGTATCTGCATTAAACGATTAAAGGGTAATAAACAAAACTAATTTATTAATAACAAAACACACAACATGTAGAAATCATAGTAAATGTTCAATATGTCTACCTTCAGACATTACGCATGCATCTAGACGTCGGCGCATTGAGCCACGTATTCGCTCAAATATTCCTGGAGTCTCTCCGATTACCCTGCACGCATCGCTGATGCGGTTTCTTAAGTCCTCTACATCGCGAACAGGAGTACGATAAACCAAATGTAAATGGCCCCAAATAGAGAAATCGAGATGATTAAGATCCGGGGATCGAGCGGGCCAGTTCTGTGGTCCTCCCTCGACCTATCCACTGATTTGCATATGTTTCAGTTAAATGCTGACGTGCTACTTGACTAAAATGGCGGGACCCCATCATCATAAAAAACATATCCCTTCTGACCCCAAAGGAATCCCCCAGCAGTACTGATGCAATTTCTTAAAAAATTTAACGTATGTCTCACCATTTAATCGAGGAGGTAGAAAATGAGGGAATTAAATAATCCCCAATAACCCGAGCCACACGAAGAGAAAACTGTTCTTGATGGTTAGTTTCGACAATAGCGTGAGGGTTTTCATCACCTATAAGGTAATTATGAAAATTTATAATCTTGTCCCGAAAAACTACATTCTTCTGTAAATTCTATCGTCTTCAGAAAGTCCAATATCTTCAATCATTTCAGCATCCAATTGCAAAAAGAGTTGTTCCTTTAAAATTCGAAATACCGTCATATGATCAACATTTAGTTGGAAAGAATCTTTCTAGTACTGGTAGTAGGTTGTTCTTCAATCAAATTAAGTACTGCTTTCTCAAGCTGTGGTGTTCGTATTTCTCGAAGGCGACCACAATCCTGCGTTCTTTTTGTCGAATGAACCATATTCTCGTAATCTTTGATGAAGTCGAGCAAATATGCTATGTGAAGGATGCTGCCGTTAAGGATACATTTACATTCTTCTAGAAGCTTCTAACCCATTCCCTTGCGACAGACCGTAAACGTAATGCATACAGCCTTTCCTCATTTGTTTATGCCATTTTAATAACAAGTGAATTATAAAAGTAATAAACTAAGAACAGAACTACAATAAAATTAGTATTGATTCAATTTCGAAAACACAAATGACAGCGTCATACCAATTTAATTTCCTATCGCTAATAGCGACCTACTAGATAGATTAGTTTCGTATTTTCGCATTTATGACGATGTATCTCTGTAGTTGGTTCGTAAAATAATTTTGCTGCAAACTGGTTTATTTTGGGAAAAAAAACCCAAGAGAATTTTTTTTGAATGAAAAGGTATGGGAAAAAAAAATTTTTTGGAAACAAATAATAAGACAAAAAGTTACATTGGAAATAAATTTTAGGGGTTGCGTTTTCCACCCCTTACAACCGGGGTAAACCAAATAAATGACTGGTTAAGTGTCTTTTTTGGGAGTACAAAACGTCAAGTTAATTTAATATTGTAACTTTTTTATGCCTGTGAAAAAAATTGTTATACAAATTTTATGTACCCTTTAAGGGGCTGTATCTTAACAAGGGGTGCTCCAATGAAATTTCTTTATATGAAAGATCCTATCTTTTTTCGATGAGGAATCACCTCTTTAATTGTTTTACACTTATTTAGTTACACCTTGCATATCTTCAATTGCGATATTTAAATTTAGCGATAATTGGGAAAAAAACTTGCTAAAGTGATATATTTTTCTTTTTTTGTAAATTTGGGTATGGATTTTTGCTATTTTTTAGTGTTGGATACATTTGTAAAAAACAAATTTAAAAATTGGATATTGCTTGAAGAAAAAAATATTTGAAGACAAGAATTCGCAATTTCACCAATAATTTTATCTAAGTATTGCATGCTTTTATTATAACCTAAATTGTTTTGTTGTTAAGTAATTCTATGTTTTTAACTGTTTTTACCTGTTTTTAACTGAAGTACAACTTTAGTTTTTCTTTAATTTTTTTTTAAACTTTTGACATTTTAAAAAATAAATCCAGCAAAAAAACTTTAACGAATTTTGAGCTGCTAATGAAACACCCTTGGAAGGTAATGGTTTCTCTTATTAAATAAAAATTACCTGTAGGATCTACAGATAAATCTAGTAGTCTGAGATTAAAATAAGAGATGACCTTGACCCATCTTTCAACCGGAAAAAAAATATGTTTTATTAAAAATAATATGTAAATAAAAGTAATGCGAATGGGTTGCCTAAAAAATATGGTCAAGACTATGATTAATAAAAAGAAAATTTCAAATTTTTATACTTCCATTTAAACATTAATTCTTATTTATTTATTCTACA
>JAHBCN010008714.1:0-37615 GCA_019359885.1 Listronotus oregonensis | reverse complement strand
ATCACTTTGATCTCCAAAATCAAAAATATTTACACATGCACTACGTCTGTCTTCTTTTTTTTTTTTTTTTCCGGCCCATTTTTTTCTTCCTCCCAAAATTCTTCACTTTCGATGATCTGCTCCAATTCCTTTTAAAAAAGCGCTCTGTTCTTTTTTTCTCTGAAAAAGAATTTTTAAATTTTAATGTTTAAAACATTAAATTTTGTTTCATTAAGATAAAAAACCAAAAAAAAACGTATATTTCCTTTTTGAAGAACAGTAAACTCATTAACTAAACCAGCCCCGAAAAATAAAATATAAACGTTTTTAATACCCACGGGTCAATTTGACCCAGAGTTACTTTTGCCGGCCGAGATCCACTGGCACAGCGAAACAACGATGTACACTTTACTCGTCGCTGCGTTAAAAATTAAATCGGCCGCTTCCGTCATGGTTTTTATAAATGCTATTTCGAGCGCGGCAAAATCATTGGGTCATTTTGCCCGGGGGCTATTAATTTGAAACTCCCATCAAAAGGGAAAAAGGGGGATGATACAAAAAAGGAACTTCGAAACTTATAAATTTATTGAAAAAAGAATTTTTCCTTTTTGCCCCCGTTTTAATTTCAAAGAACTCGGGGTTCTAACTGGCCTGCAGGCAGGGGACACCTATTTAAATGGGTCTATCGGACACAGGATTATGTAAAGCGGAAAAGAAGATGAGATCGCGGAACACATTCTTTCGATTGTCCCGCCCTCACATTTGAACGGAACTCCATGCTGGGCACGAACTGGCCATTACTGGCCAAAATTAGGGAGAATTCACATAAAGATGTCGTCAACTATTTTAAATCAATAGGTTGGACGACGCAGTGAATCTCCCACCTAAAAAAAGGAACAAAAAAGGCCAACTGAGGTCTGGGGCAGTGGTATTTACCACTTTCAACATTCAGATCAGATATATTCCACAGGACAAGCAACGCAGATCCCCTGAGCTCTGCGAAAAGTGTTAAATGGTCCTGTTACGATGTCCCCGTTTTTTTTTTTTTTGGGAATTTTTTAAAGACAAACATTTTCCTTGTCCAGAAAACAAAAATCGAGGTCCAAATTTCGAAAGAAGCCAGCAAATAGATCAGGTCTTGTTCCAAGTGTCATAAATTATTTGTTCCCAATTTTTTAAAAAAACATTGAACCTGATGGCAGTAACCTAAAAGACTAATTTTTAAAAAAAAGGAAAGTTGTATTTAAATACGCCCCCCAAGGGTAGATTGTAATTAAGTAAAAAAAAATTTTTGTTTTTTAAAATTTAAAAATTTTATTGAGCTATTAAAATGGAATGATAAATCCTGTATAAAAACTGCCGGTTTTTAAAACCCCCTTTTTATTTGACTTTAAAATTTTTTTTAATTTACTTCCGTGCTCTCTAGAAAGCTTCTGTAACCGAAACTTAAAAAAAAAAAAGAACGCAACACATATTTCCGCCTATTTATTGTTTTGGACCCTTTTTAAACCTAAATTTTTGGGGTTTTTTTGGAAAAACCTGGGTACATGGTCGATAATATGCCCAACTCTTTTGTGTTTTTGCATTACTTGGCTTTTCCCTTTTTTAAAACAAAACTGCATACCTTTAAATTGTAAGTATAATACGAAAATGTTACTAGAACTTTGAAAAAAAAATCAAATAGTATTTATGGAGCTTATGCCCTTTTCACCAACATTTTGGTCACTGAACTTGTTCTGAAGCATTAACTGTTCCCTAAGTTTCAAATGTTTTTGCATTAGTAAAATACGTCCTTAAGGGTGCCTTGATTTAATTTTTTTTTTTACATTAATGATCCCTTAAGTAATTTGAGTTTGACATTTGAAAATTTGTTGTTAATTTTTTTGTTTATAGCTTTAAATAATTAGTTTGGTAGAAATACTGAAAAAAATTTTTTTTTACCATGTCGTACTTTTCTTAAAAAAAATTTTTTTTAAAATTTTTTCAAGTTTCTGTACAGTTTTAAAAAAATTTAAAGGCAAATAATTACAATCGAGGTTTTTTTGTACTATTTTCATGGCAATAAACAATGTTTTATGCCGTAAAATTTTTTTTAAAATGTTTCTAAGACCAAAATTTTTAAACGTCAAATAATAGGTTTTTCCAAGAAGAGCTTTCTAAAGATATTTTTTACTGACAGTGCTGTAAAAAATTGAAAACTTCAAGTAAAATTTTTTAAAAGGACTTAAGTATTTTATTAAAATATTTTTATTAAATTTACTTGTCTTAATTTTTTTTTTAAAAAAACTTGGTTTTTTTCTTGATTTGACCAAAAAAACTTGAAGTATTTATTTTTTTAGGATTGATGTACTTGAAAAAAAAAAAGGACTTCAATTAAAAAGTTCTTCAATCTTTAAGTAAAGAAAGTACTTAAAAAAAAAAATTAAACCCCAAGTATTTGAATTTAAGCATTGATAATCGTACAAACAAATTAAAACAAAAATACCGCAACCGCTGCTGTTTCTATTGTATTGCATTAACCTCTTTTAAAATTGGCCCCAACAGTAAGACAATTAACTATTACTGAGAATTAGACTTTTTATTCTTTTAATCGGTTTGGTCAACGTGACAATTATAAGTTGTCTGATGGGGAAAAAAAACAGAAAAATTGGATACCAATAGTAAAGGGTGCTTTGCGTTTGATGGGCGGTTCCCACTTTTTGTTTGTGAATGAGTTCATTTTTCCTTCAAACAAAAACCCCTGTTTTTAATAGGAACTTAAACAAAATTTCCATACAAAATGGAAAGACATCAAATTAAAATTGGTTGTTCTGACTTGATTTTTGTGTTGATGAAATTAAAATATTTCCCAAAAATATTTTTTGGTGCCATCCTGCTGTGGGCATCCTTATGAAAACACCGTTTTTTACAGATGTATCGGATGCAAACGGGTGCCAACCCCAAACCCCCTTGGGAACCACGGGAAAAAAAAAAACCCTTAGGGGGAAAAAAATATTTCTATAATAGGGCCCCAACGCTCACCCAAGTACTGCTTTTACCCCCGTTGCCAAAAATTTTGCATACAAAATTTTACATTATTTCGGATTACATCGGATGCAAAAAATTTTGACTTAAAAGGGGGCCCTTTGCAACCCCCCCTTTTTTTAACTATAGTTTTTACCGACTGGCCTACTTTCCAATGACGTAGCGCTCAGTCCTTAAAGTTTTTGGGAGTTTTGGAAAACCCCGTTTTGGGGAAAAAACCCCCCAACTTCCAAAAAAAAACTACTCAAGTTTAATTTGTTTTACTTGAAGTACTTTTAATTACTTCAATTATTTTTTTTGTCTTAATATTTTTGGGGGTTTCTTCAAGTACTTTGGTGTACTTCAAATACTTTGTTTTACTTCAAGTATTGGTTTTCTTCAAGAAAATTTTTTTTTCAAGTACTTTGGTTTATTTTAAGTACTTGGATTTATTCCAAGTAAAATACCGGGGATTCAATCTTTTTAATTTCAAAATGCAAGTACTTTTTTAAAGAAACTTGGAAAATTTTCGAAGAATTTTTTTAAAAAAATTAAAAAAATTTTACTTTTTACTTAAAAACTTTTAAAGTACTTTGACAGCTCTGGCTACTGATGGGGTTAATTGAACCTTTCCAAGAGTAATAAAAGAAAGAAAAGAGCAGAAAAAATTTTTAAAATTGGGGAAAAAACAAAATTTAAAACATGAAAAAAAGTTTTTTGTTTTTTTGTAAAGGGCAAATTAAATTTTCCTTTTTGTTTTTTGGGTATTTATAATACCAAAACCTAAATTTCAAAAGTAATTTTTTTCTTTTTTGGGTTAGAAAAAAAACCAATTTAAAAAAGGGTTTTTTTGGGTCGGTGTTTGGAATCGCGGAAAAAGTTTTCCCCCTTTTAGAAAAATTTATTTTTTTTAACAATGCGGAAAAGTACCGAAGGGCCCCAAAAAAACAAAAATTTTTTTTTAACGAAAAAAAAAAACATGTTTTAAAATTTTTTTATTAAAATATTATTTTTAACGAAAAATTTTTAAATTTATTTTTTAAATTTATAGTAAAGGTGCAATTGGTCGTATTTTTAAAAATTTTTTGCTGACGGAGTTTTTTCTGTAGAAAACGTTGACCCGGGGCGTTTTTCCTTTTTTGAGCCAATTTTTTGGAACTTTGAAAGTAGTTTTTTAAAAACCAGAGGTTTAGTACATTGAAAGTGGCATTGACGGTTGTTTTGGGGAAGGGAAGGTGTTTCGGTAAAATTAAGTATTTTTTTTGAAATATCCTTTTTAAAATTTGTTAAATTCTCGAGGTATCCTTCAGCGACTCATGTAGACTTTAGCCTCCAAGACGTTTTTTAAGTTGGATATTTGTTCTCCGGGTTTGGGAGAAATTTTGGGAAAAGGCCGGCGAAACTATGCCCAGTATACAATTCCTGGTTAGAAATTTTGAGATAGGCCGCTATTTCCGATGGCTTTTCCGAAGGTATTAATGCTGATACATTGTACTGTACCACTCCGTGTTTAATTTCCCACAAAAAAACACCATGTGGTGTTGTCGGCCTTCTTAAACTGGCATACTTTCTATATAGATTCAAAAAATTTTCATTTTCGGCATCTCCAGAAATGACTAAGCTTCTAGAGTTGTGATTTTTTGAATCTGGGATGTGTTTCAATACTAAATTTCCTTGGTCTTTAATATGGTCCAGACATATTTTTATTAACTCCTCTCTACAAGCGCCCGCTAAGTCAAAAACCGTAGCCACTTTTTTATGTAAATAAGTATCATCTGGCGCTTCATCCATGAATTTCGATATTTCTTCTTTTAAAAAGACTTTAGCCTTTTTAAGTTTAAAACCAACGCTTTGTTTTTTTAAGGTGAGCCGTCACTTTGAAAAACTTGCTTAAATCTATGTTCTTTCGTAACCTAATGATACATTTTAGTATAGAGTATCTAGACCATAATGTGTTGGGTTTACATATTTTTGATAAATAAGAGGAATAAGAATCTCTTCTTTAAAAGACGTCACACCCTTACTTTGACATCAGCTCTCAAACATAACAAATTCTTTTTCATACCTGTGACGAGATTTCATGGGCAGAAGATCTATACTTGCTATTTCTGCTGCTTCGATTATCGATGCTGGTAAATCGAGGTCAGAATCCATTGAAAATGTTTCTCCAATTTGGTTGAAAAATCGTGACAGAAAATTAATTTTTGATAGATGTATAAACAATTAGCTGGTTGCTATGGATTCTTTGATAATTTATATGGAGTCATTAAAAATATGTACTTACATTTGGTAAATTAGGATTATTTAATTTTATTTAATACATGTTATAAAAAGACTGCAAAATTCAGTTTCTTTAAATATATAACTATTATAAGCAAAATTCTGCATTATTTTATAATTAGCTACTAATTGATGTTCCAAAAACTAAAAGATTTTACTTTTCCGCACTAGTACAATATTCAGGGGGTATGATTTTTTTTAATTATTCATTAAGCTGTGACCATTAATTGTTAGGCAACCCATTAGCAATATTTTTATTTACATATTAAATTTGATAAAAAAATAGTTTTCACCTAGCTAGCAGATGGGTAAAGGTCGCCTCTAATTGGGATCCCGTACAAATAGGTATTAAATCTGGAAATATACTTCTAACAAGATAATAAAACGCCACCACTGCTTTCTCATTTACAAAAGCGCCAACTAACAACTAAGTAATTTATCGAAATAACGAGATAAGGGCCGAGATTCAATGGCAGTCATTAATCGGGAACCTGCAGTCACCTGTGTTTTTCCAGGACCGCGTCGTTGAAATACGGCCTCGTATTTAGGTAATTCGGCCCTTTGGACCCTTTCTCTCTGATGCCGCCGGCGATAGGTGCGATATTTCTAAAAGGGCAGTGATAAATGTGTCTGGTATAGCAGGAAGAGGATAAATTATCTTGGAAGCAAAACAGAACGATAATAAAACTTTTACCTTCTGAAAGTTAAGAAGATCAACTCATAAGTTTTTAATTTTTTTAAGTAGAGTGTTACTTTGTTTAATCGAATTAAAAGAAAAATGATTTTACTGTTCTGCATTTTAAAATTTCTAGTCGCTCCTTGATATTTTTTCAGGTTTTTTTTGTATCTACTGTAATATGCTGAATGTATACGTTAATAACTTTTTAAAGAATGGAGGAAATCTATAAAATATAAGAAACCAAATCATAATCAACCTAGTAAATTTTAATAGATTCTTATTTAACAAGATTTAAGTCTTTTCTGGTTAAATCTTTATAGGAACATAAAGTTCCCTTGTCAGGGAAAATTTCCAATTGAAAATAAAGAAACTGCAAGTTAATATATAAGTAACATATTGCATCCTAACATCTTGTAAATAGAAATAATTTCTTTACTAGATCTTTGTAATTCTCCGATTTTTTGTTACCTAGGAATTTGCTACATATACTTTTAAAGGCAGTCGACACGCCCTATTTGATTTTACTGAAAGTGTAGTTTCAGAATTTTCGTCTTTAAAAAGTTTGCGTATTAGTAATGAAACGTTTTTTTTTTTGTTTAATCTTTGCCTCACTTCACTTACGAATTTCCGTCTCAAATCAACTTGGGGTGTGTAAAGAGAGCGAGCGAAAGTTCTATTCTAAAAAAAAATTACATTATACAGGGGATATGATTTTTTTAAAATTAATCATTAAGCTGTGACCAGCAGTTTCAATTTCATGTGTTTGGTTGAGTTTTTGTCTATTTTGGTTTGAAATATACAGGATTATATGTCCAGAATATGAATTTCAGGGCAATACATTTATTGCCTCATTCTTCTTCCTACGTGGGAGCCGTCTTGATTCACTACCGGAGGCAGCGCAGCCTCCTGGGATTTTTTTGCCCAATCTCCCATTATCCTTTATACCAATCCTCCCATTAGTCTCGTTCCTTCCACAAGTCTGTATAACCCCGAGACTGGTTGGTTGATATATTTCTGTGGGCTCATTTTCGGTTGCCCAAATAATGCCTGTCTTTTGTGATTCAATACTTCACATTCGCACAGGATATGGTAGGCTTTTTTCTTCTCCTCGTCGCACATTCTGCAACTTGGGTCGCCGATGTATGAGCCTATCTTGTGTAGGTGTCCTCTTGGGCTATCGTGCCCTGTTAGCAACCCTACCGTTATGCGAAGTCTTTTCCTACTTTGCCTAAGTAGTTCTTTCTTCGTTTTTTTGGATGGGCTCCTTACAAAGCTTTTTCCATGTCTAATTCTACTAAGGTTTCCCCAGTATTCCTTGTGTTTGTTTTGAATCCATTCCCTGGTTTGCCCTCGTGTTCTGGTTTTGGTCATTCCAAGGGCAGGTTCTGGTCCAAAGTATGGTGTGGATGATCCCTGTCCCGCTAGCTCATCCGCTATTTCATCTTCTTCTAATCCCAAATGTCCAGGTACCCACAAGAGAGTTACTCTGTTGCGTTCTCCCAAGACTTTCAGTTCTTTTTGGCATTCCCATGTCAGATTGGACTTTACCTTGGGGTTTACTAGTGCCCCCAGTTACGCTTGGCTGTCTGTTACTATGCAGATCTGCTTATTTTTATAAGCCCTCCTGTTATTTTCTTTTGCACAGTGCAGTAAAGCATATATTTACGTTTTCAAATACAGAACTGTGTGTTCCTAGTGGAATGGAGAATTGTGAATTCTCCATTCATTAAATATCGATATTATGTGATTTTTACTCAGGGTTTTTGGATTTAAGGTCAATTTTTACAGGTTTAAGGTTAAATTCTCATAAAATTATAGTTTAAGGTTAAGGAATATGTATCGTAAAGAATTGCTATCATAGATTTAGGAAATATTTATCATATGGGTCTTTTTTGTGAGTTATATTTGCAAAGTTAAGTTTTAGGGTTTTAAGGTTAGATACTATGTTTTAAGGGTAGGCTCTACGGGAGTTATTTTCGAATGGTTGGATCCGGATATATATATATATATATATATATATATATATATATATATATATATATATATATATATATATATATATATATATATATATATATATATATATATATATATATATATATATATATATATATATATATATACTTGACAATTCAGTTTTTGAAAAAGTATTAACATTTTTGAGAAAGAAGTCTGTATGATAGTTAAATGTTATAGTCAATGAATTTTAGGTTATCTTCTGGATCTGAGTTGATTTAGGACTGTCTAGTATTTCTGTATTATTTGTTTTCATAATGAATATAAAATATAATTCCACGGAAGATGAATATGAAAAAAGTCACCACTAACCAGTTTAAATTGAAAAGTTACTTAAACCGTTCTTTTTCTTCTACTTCAGTCCTATCTGTTCCAGATGTTGGCTATCGTCATGGCTATGTGCGCTTTATTGGCTAGTGCCTGAAACAGTTTAATGGAAGTCACGCCAAACCAATTCCGTAAGTTGGCCAACCAGAAGATTTTTTTTCTACCTGAGCTTCTCATTTCTTCTACTTTACCTTGCAGGAATAGTTGGAACAGGCGGTATTTGACATGTTTATCATGATATGGTCCAAATACTTCAGTTTATCTTGTTTAATGACGTGTATAAAAACTTGTTGGAAATTCATCCTTCTGAAGATCTCTTCGTTGGTGACCTGGTTATCCTAGAAACCTTTGTCCCTTATTTTTATCACTTTTTCATTTTAAAAGTAAAACTTACCTTACGATCAAAAAGAAGAAACCATTTAATACTAGTGGTATTGTGCTGCATATATCCTCGAAAAAAAAAATGCATTGAAAGGTTTTTTTTACATCTACTTTATAGTCCAAATATATCACCATGTTACATGTCATCTCGTTGGATGGTTAAAAGAGGCAGTGGGCTACTTAAAAGTATAAAATAATAATGATGTTGTTGTGTATGAGCAGTTTCATAGCGTTCTTTCATGGGAGGGGATATAAAAACATTAAAGTAATATACTCTATAAGATGTATTTATTAACTGAAAAATTGAAAATTAATCCTGATATCCCCCCTTGGCTGAGCCACGTGCATGAGTGGCTTTGCGTACAAAACATTCTATAAAAGGAGCAAACACGTACAATGATAGTACAAGTAAATAGACTTAGAGGGTAAATACGTGGAGAAATAATATAAAATTATCTACTTGTCAAAGATTACAGCCAAATCCCGGTCTACATTTAAACACTGCTCGTAGTATTCAGCTTTTTGGGCGTTCTTTGGTATAAAAGATATAATGTTAATGTATTTACAGCATGTAATAATATTTTCTATTATTGCAAGGAAGAAATGTTTCTCTTTGATTTTGCTTTTTCTGCAAATTGCTGTCTACCTTATTGAAATACAAACCACGTAATGTAAGTTATTGCCATGCAGATGACGATTTACCAATCAATTGAACAATAGAGTCGTAATTTAACACATATGACATATTATAATATAAAGTAAAGAAAAAAATGTCTATTTTTCCTATATTATTTATTTTAAGGAGATTAAGTTGTTCTAAAGAATAAATCAAATAAATGTTAAAAGTGGGTATCGTCCAAATCGGCCTCGAAAAAGGGATATATCAGGTAATATGTTTTACATGCCCTATGAAAAATACCTAACCCAGCTCTATATGCGATATCAAGGGTAGTAAACTTAACAAGGAGTGCTCGATTTTAACTATTTGTCCGCAGATATAGGTTATGTTTGGACGTCACCCGTTTGCCCATTTTGCCCAGAAGGCAGATTTATTTTATTAATTTTTGTTAAATATTCAACTTTTAAAAACAATTTTGGATATGTACTTACTATTAGAACTGTAATGTATAATATTTTTTAAAAATTAAGACTTTATATTACTTGTAAACAAAACAAACAGGCAAACAGATTACGTCACAAATACCGAATTGACATTTAAATTGGTTTATATGGGCTTAAATGGGATCGAGCACTCCTTGTTAGGTTTATTACCCTTGATGCGATATAACCTTCTTAGAATTGGGAGTAATTAGTTTACGGGGTTTACCAACCAAGTGCGTGCAGATAATGGTAAAAAAAATTAGTTGTATTTTGATATCCAACTACTAAGTTAAATACCAGACAAAATTAAAGTGGGTAGTTCTGCTGTATTTGGAGTAGTTTGTAGTCAGTGGGGTAAAATACTACTAGTATTTAATCAATTTAAATTTAAAGAGCACTATTGAAATTTGTGTTCATGGTAAACCGGTCTTAAAGATAAGTGTGTCTTCTATTTTTCTGGGTAATCAGTTTATAAGTCAAATTTTTATCTCCTGTGTTTAAAATTTAAAAAATAACAATTTCTTTATCCAAAATTTTATTCTTAATTTAACCGCTCAAGGGATATAGTTCCAAAAATGTTAAAACAAATATTTTAATCGAAATCAATAGCCTACATACCAATTTTATATTTCTAAGTCCACATCTGTCAAAGTTTGATATAAACTTTTACCCCCATTTCACCCTTTGAGAGGTAAGTGTTTTAAAACACTTTCTTAGCTAAAGTTTCCTATTTTTCTGGGTAATCGAAAGCATAATTACCATTTTTCCTATTTAGAACTTCTAAAATGACAACTTTTCTATATAATTTTTCATCCCCATTTTAAACTCCTATTGTTATTTAAAAAATGGTTAAACAGATAATTTTTTAAGTCCAAATGTGACAAGGTTCGATATAAACTCCCCCCCCCCATTCTACCCCTTTAAAGAGGGAGTTTTCTAAAATCCTTTCTGAGCGGACCTTTTCTTCTTATAATCTACCCTTCTGCCAAATTTCATCTACACAGGTTATGTGGTTTTCGAGATTTTGTGATTAGTCAGTATATTATGTTATTCGCAAAAGCCCAAATCGGCCACTGCCCGATTTTTTTAAAAACAACACGTTATGGCTATAGTAATTTTAATTAATTAAAGCACACAGGCACAAGCATCCCCCACAACTTTATATATATATATATATATATATATATATATATATATATATATATATATATATATATATATATATATATATATATATATATATATATATATATATATATATATATATATATATATATATATATATATATATATATATATATATATATATATATATATATATATATATATATACAGGGTGTTACTTAATGGTATGTCATAATTTGAAGGAGGCATTCCTGGATCGATTTTAAGTCGAAAAGTTCATATAAACGGGCCCTAAAATGCTTGGTTATTAAGGTACAGGGTGTTAAAGTTTTAATTTTGCTTTCTTTTTTTCTTAATTATTCTTTAACCAAATGACCTAGCGGTACAAAAATTTGGGATCTGGGGTTTTCTGAGGCGAAAAATTTAAATTGTCCACGCTTTTGATGTTGCTACTAGAGGGCGCCAGCTGGCCTACCACACTTGTTTTAGATGTCATAACTTTTTTTAAGCTTAGAATATTGACCTGTTTATTAAAAAATAAGTTACTATGAATCCATCTGCATCAAAAATGTATACTTTATTTAAGTGTCTAGGAGCAACTGTTCTCGAGATAAACGCACTTTAAAGGATCCAGCAATTTTCTTAGGGAAAATGAATTTTGGCCAACTGTTTTCAAACTTTGCATAGTGGTAGTTTTAACACGGTGATCAAAAGTCTTTTAGGGCACAAAACCCGAAAACGCCTCCAAGCCTCCAACCCCCAAAATCACCTCAAAAGTCACTGGGAATTGGGGATATATATATATATATATATATATATATATATATATATATATATATATATATATATATATATATATATATATATATATATATATATATATATATATATATATATATATATATATATATATATATATATATATATACATATATATATATATATATATATACATATATATATATATATATATATATATATATATATATATATATATATATATATATATGTATATATATATATATATATATATATATATATATATATATATATATATATATATATACAGTATGTCCACGGAAAAGGTGTTGAAAGAAAAAACTTTTTATTTTGATTTTATCGAAAAAAGCTACTTCAATTTGGTATTAGAGACTACCTTTTAATTTTGAACACCTTTTTTTTAGTAACGTATTTTTATATCTTCTCAAATAAATGCACTTTACTCTTGTACCATTTTAAGTTTTTCAAGTTTCTGAACACCGCGTATAAGATATGTCAAATTTTTCTATTCCAATTTTGCTCTAAGTAGCAAATTTTTTATCAAGAGTAGCTTTTTTCGATAAAATCAAAAATAAAAAAAGTTTTTCTCTTCAACACCTTTTCCGTGGACATACTGTATATATATATATATATATATATATATATATATATATATATATATATATATATATATATATATATATATATTCCACATACAAATTGGGCCGTTTTTAAATGGCTAGCCACTTTATAAGACGCGGGCATATTCTAAAATAATCGTTTAGTTTAAATTATTTTATAATACGTCTAGTGCTTTTAGCCATTTTATAAACTGCCCGATCAAATACGGGCCACATTCTCAAATCGATGATTATAATAAAGAAGATTTATAATTTAAGGAGGAAAACCTTACCACAACTAACGAAAAACTAACCAGAACTAGGTAATAGTTTAAAAGTTGTTCTTTACGGTCCCCAATAATTGCATCCTATTTGGGTCAAACCACGTAATATACATTTATTACCACCCAAATAGAATGCATTGGGGACCGTAGACAACAACGTTAATTGCAAATTTTCTTTATCATAATCACCTATTACAGTATTTGATCTACCAATTTATAAAATGGCTAAAAACACTAGCCGTATTATAAAATAATTTAAACTAAACGTTTATTTTACAATGTGGCCGCGTTTTATAAGGTGGCTAACCATTAAAAAAAAACTGTTAGGAAATAAAGTAAGTTATTACTAAGTAATGATTTGCCAATCAAACAAACCACACGTGATGTATTGAAAGCATACAATTCTTTTTATTTTCCGTTTTCAAATAAAACTTTTGACATTTACTAAACATTGTTTAGAACAAGACCACACATACTCTGAAACCGCATACACACGTTTCAACCATTTTATTCACCTCTTAAGATGTTTTGTTAAATATCTTAACGTGACGAACGCGGTGTTTAAAAGGTTTTTTAAACTGATTTTAAATAAATATTCTTTGAGCCCAGATGGTTTACGAAATCAGAAAAATCAAGCAATACATGATATGGGCGGGTTACTTTGGCGTGGAAAAGAAGCGTAAAAATAAACAAGTTTGTGGATATTTGTTGCATCCTGGTTATTTTTAATTTAGTTTTAGGGCAAAAGTTACACAACAGCTTATATTCATTGATAAAATTTAACGATTTATGTGGAAAATTTGTGAATTGAATGCTTACTGCATATTACCTCTATAAAATAAAACGAATTATGCCAATTTAAATGCAATAAAGTAGGATACATATGGTATGAACCCAGATTAAAAAAAACGACAACAATTTTCCTTTTTCCACTGCCAATACGACGGCGATTTGTTAGCATATTGTTGGTTAAGGCAAGCAGGAGGATGCAGTACAAGCTTCCAGCTATTTTCTGGATCTCTTGAAGTGATTGACTTGATTTTTTTGTGAGGACAATTAACTTAACTAATTTACAGGTATCCACATTAGACGCTATAAATTTAGTTGAGTTAAGGGCAAAAATATTTATATATTAAAAGTAAAGTGCTGTATGGATGTGAGGTATGGCAACTAATAAAATCCTTAGAACGTTAACATCTCGCCCTTGAGATGGATTTTTGGAGACAAGCGGCCGGAATCTCAAGGATAGGTAGGTAGGTTTAAAGTGACCGATCGGTCTATTGTGGCTCACACATTTTTATATTTCTTCCACCAGGTCCAGACTCCTAATAAATCTGATGATCCTGTTGGGAGAGAATTTTCACCTTCCCCGGCAATAAGATGTCATTGCCGAGGATTGCGAATCTTAGTCGTGCCATTGCTGGGCACGAACACAGTATGTGTTCTGCCGATTCATCCCCCTCCATGCACTTGCGGCATTCGGCGTCTTCCGCTAGGCCGATCTTGTGCATGTGGTATTTTAATCTGCAGTGTCCCGTGTACAGTCCTACTATAGTTTAAAGGTGTACCCTTGATTGCTCCAGTAGTTTGACAGTACATTGTTGGTTCGGTGGGCTTATGAAGGCCTTCGAGTGTCTGAGACCCGGAAGTCCATGCCGGTACCGAAGATTTTCTCTTTATGTCCAAGCTGATATGAATTGCTTGGCCGTTCCATAAGATATACCGATGACCGGTTCCGGCCCTGTGATCTCAAGGATAAAACGAGTCACAAATGACCGAGTTAGGGAAATAATGAAAGTCGAGACATCAATTATAGAGGAAATCCAAAGGAGGCAACTTGTATGGTATGGACATGTGAAGAGAATGAACAACCAAATGCTCCCAAAAAAATAACTGACATGGGTACTACCAGAAAGACAAAAAAAGAAAGGCCAAAGACGACATGGATGGGGGTATACAAAAAGCCATGTCAGAACGCGATCTGCAGCCAGGTGACTGGGTGGATAAAAGAGGCTGGAAACTGGGAACCGGAAGGCGTAGAACGCTATAGCACTGGATATATATAAGGGCAAAAATATTATTACTAATTTTATTACACCGGAGGTATTGTCAAATGTTAGGACGGAGTTTTATAATCGGGTCGGGTATTTCGAAGCTCAGCAGGGCAATGTCTTCAAGCATTTATTAAAATGAGAAAGCTTTTAGGTTTATTTTCTAAAAATATTATTTTTATTATCAGAATAACCAATAATTTTAAGTAATGTTTATTAGGTTATTTTTTAAGTAGAATAGCAGTTTTAATTTTGTTTTTAGGCTTAAGTCTAATAAAAATTTGACAACCTTTTAATTATTGTTGTATTAAATACAATAGTGATTAACATGACCGAATAAAAACGAAAATATCGTCAAAAATCTTTAAAAAATACGATTGACAATTACTCCTTTAACGTCCGGTGTCCGGCTGATACTGCCGAGTGCCGAGTGCCGATCACCGTCCGAATACCCAGCCCGCGGTATTTCCCTCTTCTTGTTGGGCCGGTTAAAGGGGAATCGGCCACAGCACGTTTTTTGTCTGTCTTTATTTTGCTCAAACCTTTGCCTATTAAATTGCCATTTTCTTTTATCGCATTGAAAATTGCTGCATGCAAGAAATTGGTATTCTAGCCATGTATAACAAAAATCAAGATATTAAACATAATGTGAAAAAAGCAAAAAAAAATTAATCGGTTATAACTTTGAAAGCATTGGTCAAAGAGAAATGTTGTAGAGGGAGAAAAGTTTCACAAATAGATTTATCACAAGGTAAGATTGATAAAAAAATCGCATTTTTTTATGCTTGTTCCAAATTAACAATAAACCAGAAAAGCAAAAAACGTAGTTTTTTGTGTGATGTTTTTGGACCCATGAGATTTTTTGAGGAAATCCAAATTTGACAAAAAGAAACACTATGCTATGATGAACCATCACTCCAAATTCCGATAAATTTAGTTCGATAGTTTTTGCGCAATAATACTGCAATCAAAATTCATTTGAAAAAATTAACCCTTTTTAAAAAGGGTATAGGCCAAAATATGGAACCTGAACGTTTTTTTCACATATTAGGCATGTCAATCTTTCAAAACCCTTTTTAAAAATAAAATTCGAATAATTTGGGCGTCCTCAGCTTTAATTAAGTTATTAAAAATGTTTTTCTTTAAAAACTAGTTGAATATTTCCGCATATTTGTCACTTACAATACTATTATTCGCCATTAGTTCTCGTGCCTTTACTGTATACTTTTCTTTGAAGTATAGTTTCGTTTATCCCGTAAATTTTTAATGCCCTTCGCTTCGTATTGGGCATTCAATAATCTGCAGGAAGAAAAGTGGCACTTTTTTCCTGCAATGATTATTAGTATTACATTTTTGGTTATAATGCAATGAAGGCCGTAGAAATCCTAAAAAATTATTCGGCCTAGGACGATTGCCCTTGAATTATCATATAGGTAAAGATAATAGCATGATCGCGGCACAAAAATAGGGGTTAGCTTGTAAAAAAAATTCAGGTAATAACTGATTACCTGGTTTAACCCACACAGTATAGAATTATTGCGGCCCTTAATAAATATTATATTGAAAATTATTAATATTTTGTTAATGATTTCCGTGTAAGGATAATTTAGACAAATTCAAAAGCCCTTAGTTCTGGTCGGTCATGGTCAGTTTCTGCCATGCATAAACTGGAAACAAGTTTGCTATTTGGGCCGGAATTCGGCAATGCCCAAAATATTCAACCGACAACCAAGGTTGGACATTTGCAAAGCAGAGGTCATAGACAAAATTCAATGCTTATAACTCCAATTATGTTTTCAAAACTTGAGAAAATTATATTTGTGTTTTTAAAGCTTAAGTTTAAGAAAATTATATAACAAGAAGAAAATGATTTCTCTCTTTTAGCTTTTATTCTTTCCCCGAGTAAATTTTTACATGTAAAACAAGTCTATAAACAATTTACATTTTTACAACAAGAAAATATACCCGTATGCTAAAGGAATATTAAAATAAACAGAATTCCACGTGTTGGTAGAAAGGCTGCACTCTCTTAAAATATGAATGTTGATGGCAAATCGATAAATCATAAATCTCGAGTCTTTACGAAACAGGCATAAAGCTCAGGCTTATTGAATTTTTATGGCCATATTTTCTTAAAGTGCATGGCAAAGGTCACTGCACTTTTAATTTTCCCCTAAAGAGGTTTTTGACTTAATTTAAATGGGTCTAGACACTAAAGAATTACAATGTCAAGATCACGTAAAAAAGTGAAGAACCAAAATAACAACAACAGTGAAAAAATTAGTGATGCCTTTAAGACGAGAGATTCTTGTGTGTCGTCTTGTTCGTCTATTCTCGTCGAGACAAAAGACTGATTTTTTTCTTGTTTAAAGGCTCAAGAGGAAACGAGATAACGCTCTCTCGTGCTCTCGACTAGGAGCTTAAATTTTTAGATGTGTAGTTTTATTACAGAATTGCAAAAATCATGCTTTATGATTTGAAGGTTTGGATTTCTGATACTGATTTTATTCTGATATTAAAAGCCGTATTCTACTAAACCAGGTGGTGCGTCGCCGAGCGGAGCATAGGAAATCCCATGTAAATTTTAAGGGGGTCAATTATTATATTCCCTGTACATTTTACAGAAATAATGTAAGATAACTTTTTAAAGAACTAATCTGACATGGCCTTGTGCCAAGTTTCAAAAAATGTTAATAAGCAAATCTTAATTATTCAATTAAATGTAACTGCAAAATTACCAATTTTTGGTTCAGGTAAAACCAAACGAGCACTAATAAAATGAATATTCTTCCTGACATGAGGAAAAGTGTCAATAAATCAGTGACAGTCGGTATTTAAAAAAAACATATAAATTATTCAATCGATGAAAAAGTATCCATAATTAAGTAGCATTATGCGGAAAACAGTTTTAGAGCAGTATCTGAAATGGGTAAAATTTCACTTTACGGACATACAGGGTTTTTGGGGTGCTGATCACGAATCTAAAATCAGTTTTTTTCCGGCAACCTCTGTAGTGATGAGCGAGACCGGTCTTGGTCTTGCGGTCTTGGTCTTGGTCTTGCAGCAAGACCAAGACCAAGACCGCCTTTTCGCTTGCAAGACCAAGACCGGGGTATGCAAGACCAAGACCAAGACCGAGGAGTGCAAGACTACGCAAGACCAAGACCGACCTGCAAGACTTATGCGATTTTTTTTTTAATATTATAAATTTCAATGTTTATATTCAATATAATATAGAGGTATTTTATATAGACATGAGAAAAAAATTGTCAAGAACTGGCAAAAAGGTGATTATTTAATAAGTAACAGATTTTTTTTGATAAAATAATAATTAAATCGATTACTTTGTTCTTTTATACAGTTATTTAATGACGATAACGAGTAAATTCAATAACATGTTTCAAAAATATTGAGATGGTGACTCAATGGTCCGACAAAGCTCGATATCTGCGAAACCGTTCACGACAGACAAAAGGGGTACACAATTTATAAAAGCTAAAAATTACTTTCATATTTCTAATGTTAAATTTGCTATCTAGTAATCTAGTAACGCATCTTACAGGTTAAATTAAAAATTTCCAAAATCCTAAAATACATTATCTTAAAACTAAGATATAAATGTGATCGATTAGTAAAAAATATATTTGTCATATCTCAGAAGTTCATTTTAGATTAATGGATTTTAAATATCACTTCCGGTTTAGATGGAAAAGTCAAAACAATACCAAAAGAATAGTGATGACGTCATTTTTGTCAAAACGAAAAAGATTTAATATTTAATCTACGTCGACATTGTTCCTTTGTGACAGTTCAACAATTTCCAGCATAATTTACAGGATGGCGATTTTTTTTAATGGATTTTTCTCCATTAATTTTGTATTTTAGGTTAAAAGTTAAAAATAAAGGAGTTTTCTTGAGTGGCAGTGGATTCTTCGGAAAATTCTGGGATAAAAAATAATTTCACACTTACGCCCATTTTTTCTATAATTTTTTTATGTTCAGATTTTCACTATCATAAGAGGAGATCTCGAGCTTTGTCACACTATTGAGCCACCTTGTAAAAGTAGAATGTTTATAACGTATTTTTACAAACTTTGTACGGCAAATGTTTGACTAATTTGAGGATAAAAAGTTCATATGAACTGAAAAATTCCTTGAATAATCAGAAACCTGTGTTTCGTATCAAAATCATGCTAACGGAAATTTCACGTCACATCTGGTTATTAAGTCTTTTTTTTTCTGCTCACACTCTACACCGTTTTGTATTTGCTTTAATTTTATATATTTTCAAAGAAAATTTAAATAATTCTTATTACTTAAATGTTTCTTTATGTTACTAAATGTATAAAAGCAGGTTGTGTCTCAATTCAACTAAAAATGGACCACAATAAATAAATAAACCCCTACATTTAAAATATGCTTTTTAATCAAATAATTCAAATGTATGTATAAGGTTAAAATTTGTATATTTTAAAATTTTAAAGCAAAAAATGTAGTCTCTATCTTTATTTATTTTTAAGTATTAAAAAATATATTTTCTTTAACATTGCTTATTATAAATAATTACTACAAAAAAAAAAGCAAGACCAACAGAACAAGACTCTTGCAGCAAGACCAAGACCAGGACCGGGTGGTGCAAGACCAAAAAAACCAGACCTTTCTGTTGGCTTGCAAGACCAAGACTAAGATTAGCCCGGTCTTGGTCTTGGTCTTGCTTTGCTCATCACTAAACCTTTGGTTTTTGAGTTATGAGGCCTCCAATTGAACTAACCTTAAAATTATTTCTTCTTGAAACTGATTACCAACAAATGGGAACATACACTGATTAGGCACTTATACATATATGAAACAAATACACTAAAATTTACAATAATTTATTGTCTATTTTAGGAAAAAATTATCTCAAATGAATTCACTTTTCTGTACGTTGTAAGAAGATTTATGAAGTATAACTGGTAGCCTGATTCATAATTAAGTTGTCAAATATAAAAACTAAATGTATTTAACGATAAATATGCAATAAACTAATGTAAGTGTATTCGTTTAATAAATAAGTACCCAATCTGTGTATGTTCCTTTTTGATGGTAATCAGTTTCAAGGAGAAATTTCCAAAAGTCCACTTTGAGGCTAATAACTAAAAAACCCAAAAGGTTGCCGAAAAACTGATTTTAGATTCGTGATCAGCGCCCCAAAAAACCCCTGTATGCACAAATTCATGAAAACCGGCGTGGTGTCCGTAAAGTAAAATTTTTCCTGAAATGTTTTCAGTTTATGTCCCCACCAAGCCTATTCTGTCCATTTTAACTATTAAACGTATTCTCAGTAAGTTCGAGTTTGCAGGTTCCGTAATAAATAATTGTAAATGTTTAACTCAGGATATCGAAAATAGAGCCAAAGAAAGAGAGAACAGAGATCTTAATATTCTACTAAGTGTGGAGGAAAACAAAATGGTTAATACGAGGGTTCTTGGGCAAAGGTAAATAAACATCATACAACGGTATTGTGCACTTTGAAAAAAACACAAATATTATTCATATAAATTCGAAAAACATCAAGAGCTGCAGGAATGAAATGAAGAGCGAAGAATGGCATTTTGTTTTGAAATGATGGAAAAAGCAAATAATGATAGGAATTTTTTTAGAAATATTTGTTTTACCAATTAATGTACATTCACCCTCAACAATGAACCAAATGTTCCAAATCGCCGGTATTGGCGCCAAGAAAATGAACATCGCTTGGTCATACTCGGACACAATATCCCAAAAAAACAAATGTATTCGTGGGAATTATCGGACACCATATCGCCGTTGTTAAAACGTAAAGGCGTATCTCAAAAATGGCAATAATGAGTTAGATACGCCAATAAACAAATATATATGTCCTCCTTGTTGGGATGAAGCTGCGTGACTCAATCTGGAACAGTTTAGTTAATATGGAACCATATAATTTAGCCCTATCTCAAATATGAAGAAAAAATATTTTAACCTATAGGCGTATCTCGACTTACGCCTCTTTTTAACAACTCAAACAAGAACATTATTGGTACTATTAAAGGCGTATCTCACATTTTGCATCTCAGTTCCTGTCTGTACGCGAGTGATTTTTGACGGAGCATGCAAAATTCAAAACCGCTGTGCGTGATATTAAAAAATCTTTCAAGATTGTAGCTCAAAATAATCCCAACTTGCTTTGTTTGTGTTTTGACCTTCGACAGGTAATTTACTTGCCTTTCTTAAACGACGGTGCTATTTTCTACAAAAGAAGGTTTGGTTGCTATGGTTTTATGTGGGACAAGTTTGATGGTGGAAGGGAACGCTGCAAAAATATGACGAAAAAAAGTATGATCTGCTGACTTATTCGCATTTGTGGAGGACAAGAACGAAATTCTATCGTAAAGCTCTTCTGTACATGATCATGCAATTTGTATACATAAGAAACAGCCTTCGCTTGTTCACACTATCATTGACAAAGTGAAGGAGACTTAGCTCAACTTAGTGCCATTTCATACTTTTGAGCTGATAAGTTGTGTGTGCCATTTCAACTTATAAACTGTATTTCGACTTGCAAGACAAACGAAACTCCATAAAGTATACACCACTTGGGTTTTAATATTTCTTGGACTTCAAAACTTTTAGTGATAACCTTAGAGTTTCGCTCCATGACGAATCGCGGTGGGCAAAAACATTTAAATGGACGGACAAGTAAATTAAGGTCAGAAGAACTATTTGCATAAATATTTTTTTAAAACGAGTCACTTGGTTAAAACTATCGATCATGTCCTTAAAGTGTCAAAGTGTTTATTGAAAACAGCTAATAAAGTTAAATAAAGGGCCTTGCTCCAATATCACTGGCAAAGTATAATAATTTGAAGGCTCTCTGCCCGGGGGAAACACGCCAGTGATAAAGCTACCTGAACAGAGTCCACTTCTATAAATCTCCTTGCTGTTTTTTTTTTTTTTTTGACTCAAAATAACTTTTATTTTTTTTTAGCTTTTAAAAGGGAATAAGAGGATTTTTATTTGCAACAAAAAAACCGATTTACATTCATTTTTTGTTTTTTTGTTACCAAACTATAGGATTTTTGTTGTAGATAATACTTATACACCAATAAGGTAAAAAATGTTTTTTAAATTTCTATTTTTAAACTCATACATATTATTTTCTATTTTATTTTGGTATTTTGCTCAATCGTAAGATAATATTATTTTATTGCTTCTTAGGTTTAAGTGTTATAATCACTTTACATTTGGTTTGGAAAAGGTTGTTGAAAATGTTAAAATATTTTCATTAACTTTCCATGCTGTTTCAGTTTATAAAAAATATAATTATTTAATAACTTATTTATTAATTATTTTGCACCTAAGTTTGAATTTGAGAGTATATAAATTTATTTAAAGGGCGTATCTTATTATTTTAGAGGATCATAATTTTTTAAATTAGCAACACATACAGGCGTATCTTGAACAAATGGAAAAATAATAATAAAAATTAAATCAACAACAATTTAATTGCCTATAGCGTTCTTCAATTTTGAAAAGATGCTGTAAAAAAAAGGATAATTTATTCTAATAGTTTTTTACCAATCATGTACAGGTTACCAACTTTCTATTAATTGCTCTACTGTAAAGTATAAGAAACGAGATACGCCTTTACGATTTTCAAACGATATCATTGGACCCTTTTTTATGGACTATAACCTGACAGCAGAAACCTCTTTAAACTTATTTAAAAATTAAATTGGACCTGCCTTGAAAGAAGTTGTTCGGGAAAATTAAATCTGGTACCAAATGGATGGTTGCTCCGCCCAAAATGACCGTATGGTTAGAGAGTACCTGGAAAATGCTTTTAACGGCAATATTATTGGTCCACGGTACGGATACTTTGGTCAGCCAGGTCACTTAATCTTTCACCAAATAACTTCTTTCTGTGTGGTCACTTAAAAAGTGTCATTTATATTATAAGTGTAAAATTTGAGAATCTAAACCAGCTACAAAACGCTATTATGGAATAAAAATTTTGCAATATTAACTTAGCAACGGTAGAAATGAATTTTATGATCGGTTGGGATATTGTTTAGCTGTTAATGGGGGGTTGTTTGAACATCTGATTAATTAATGTTTTTATGTAACTATCTACTATTTTTAAAAGTTATTGTATTTTATTTTTTCATACCTAGTAAAATATTAAGTGTTCATTTCTCTCTTTTTCGGATCTTTTTTCGATCTTCTGAGTTAAACATTTACAATTATTTATTAAGATTTCTTTGGACTCGAATTTACTGACAATACGTTTAATGGTTGAAATGGACCAGATAGGCTTGATGAGAAAACAAATTAAAAATATTCCTGATACTGCTATTGGTTTAATTAAATTCTAGTATGATAAAATTATTTTTTTAATGATCGATAGTATAATTGTTATTAGTTAAACTTAATTGTTACATTAAATAAAAGATTTGATAAAAAAATAATGTTATTGTGTCTTTTACTTTAAATGTAATGATTGTGATATCGATGAAACAAAAAAAAACCTTCCTTGTATTCGCCTGTAGGTCAGATTTGACAAAGCCCTACAACAAATTATTTGCTGGTGTCTGGTTTAACCTAAACCGAAAATTTGGTTATTTTGCAATTACATTTAATTTAATAATTCAAGATTTGCTTATTATTTTTTTAAACTTGGCACGAGGGTTTGTCAGATTAGTCTCTTCAAAAAGTTATTCTACATTTTTTCTGTAAAATGTACAGAAGAGCCAATAATAAACCCCCTTAAAATTTACATGGGGTTTCCTATGTTCCGCTCGGCGACGCACCACCCGGTATGTTTTGGCTTTAAAGATATTTATAATTCTGTTAGAAATTTACATTAAAAATTTTATGCGTGCATTTTTTATTTTAGATGTCGTGCCTTGTCCATAACGGTTAATACCAAATAAATTTACTAGTAGAAAGGCAGGCTGTCGATCATTAACTTTTACTGTTTTAGTGCTATTATTAAATGTAACTTATAAAACGGATCTGTTACTGTTGTAATATAAAAATCAATATATCTGACATTTTATACTTCTACCCACGGTATAAAAGCCGCTAAGTACATTTTTCACGCCACAATATTATTTTTTAATTAAATAGTTTGGTTTTGAGTAAAATTTATGCATAATATTTTTAGGCAAAATTATATTAAATTTAAATATTATGAAATAAAGACATTTTATTTAAAATAATGAAAACGTACGAGTCATCTAACGAGTTATATTTGTGCCTACTTAAGAAAATGAATTTGAATTGCAATAAAAGAAATTCGACAGTTAACATTTTCAACCGAAAAAAAAAGGAAGGTATTAATTTGATGCGTATGTAATATTATTGGAATAGCAAAATATTCACATATGATAATCTATTAGGGCTTTTAAACAGATATACAAAATTGTATAGGTGTATATATGTAAGTTTGTACATTTGGTAAGTTTTCACGTTTCTACGTTTGTATATTTGTACATCTATACGTTTATACATTTGTACGTTTGTTCATTTGTACGTTTGTATGATTGTATGTGTGTACGTTTTTACTTTGTACCGTGGTACGTTGCTCCGTTTACACGTTTGTACATTTATATATTTGTAAGTTTTACGTTTGTACGTTTGTACGATTGTATGTGTTTACGTTTGTAAGTTTGTACGGTTGTACGTTGGTACGTTGGTACGTTGGTACGTTGGTATGTTGGTACGTCATTTAACAAACAAAAATATATAACTATTTTTATTCTAATCAACAGATTTTTAAATTTTTAACGGGATTTCAAAGAGGACACATAAGGCTTAAAATATACCATCATGATGTGTTTGCTAAAAAAGTCTATTTATTTGGTACTTCGAAAATTTCAACAAATTGAGAATCCGATCAATGAACTATCTTCAGAATCTATTTCTGTTTCTATGATGGAAAATATGAAAAAAAAAGAGAAATTTAACAGATATAAAAAATATTTAAAAGTACACACGATTTTACTTATTATTATTTACTTATTAAAATTTACACGGAGTAGATATCTATCCCGGTTTGTAGTTCTAGGGTTATGAATGCTCAGGGTCACTTGAACATATGACAAAATAAAACCCCTTTAACGTTGTAGTCCCTTTTACCCCTCTTTTTTATGACATATTTATATATAGCCTATAATGTTGACTTATTTATTTTTCCTCTTATAAGCTTTTGTATTATTTATTTTCAGATCTACCAAATAGCTTACATTATCCTTAAATCAGCCAATTCGCCTCGTCCTGGGTTGTGGATCCTTGAAAAATCTCTTGACGGACAACATTTCGAACCATGGCAGTACTTCGCAAGAACTGACAAGGAATGTGTGGACAGATTTAGTATACCGGCCACCAAAGGAAAGCCTCACTATTTTACTGATAGTGAGGTGATTTGTACGTCATTTTTTCCCGGCTAACACCGTTGGAAAATGGCGAGGTAAGTAAATAAAATTTTAGGTAGATATCATATAAATTAATTCCAAAACCTTGTAGAAAGTCTTTTACTTTTTACAAAATATAAGAATGGTATTGTCATATACATGATGTCATATACAGGATCGTATTGGTGGAGGTCGCGGGGGTGGAGTTGGCATTTATTTAAAGTCTAACCTTAAATTTACAGTACTGCGGAGTGAGTGCAAAGGCATGGTTGAGCACATTTGGCTGAAGGTTCAGGTAGAAAAGGAATCAATAATTGTTGGAAATATTTATAGACCGCCTGCATCCAACTGTCGGAATTTCTGGATTTGTTGAAGAAATCTTAATTGACTTTTATGCAGATTGCGATCGAATTGTTTGTTTGGGCGATTTTAACATAAACATGATGGACAGCGATGCTCTGCACGTTGTACAGTTAAATAATATTTTGGAAACTTTTAACCTTGGTCAAGTTATTTCTGAACCAACCAGGGTTTCTCATTTGAGCTGTTCCCTGATTGACTTGGTTTGTTGCGATACGAATATTGTACGGGAGAGTGGTATTCGAGATATTAACATCTCGGATCATTTTCTTGTGTATGTAAAATTAAATCTTGCGCCTGATGAGCCGCTCAATACTTCGTACAAATTTAGAGTACTGGATCGTATTAACATGGCTCAATTTCAGACTGATCTTGAAGGTGCTTCTTGGGATTCAATTTATCAAATAGAAAATATTGATGAAAAGGTTGCTTTTTTGACTGACAATATACTCAATATTTTTGACAATCATGCGCCATTAGGAGTTAAAAATTGTCGGAAAAGACCATACAGTCCATGGATAACGAATAATATTAAATTTATGAACAATCTTCGAAACCAGGCGCTTAATCGTTTTAGACGCACCCGCGATCCTGTCGGAATGTTAAAACAAATGCTATAAGGTCTGAAAAAAGGGCATATTTAAATCAAAAATTTCAAAACTGTACCCCCAAAGAGAAATGGGCTGAATTAAAAAAAATAAACATACTTAAAAGTAAAAATAAGAAAATTCCGGTGGGCCTAAAAAATGTCAATGAATTAATTTTTTTTTCTCAAATAGCACAAAATAATAATAAACCTAAGCAAAATTTGTTAGATTTTTATGAGAATAATTTATTGTTCAACGAAACTTTTTCATTTTCCCAAATTAATGAAGAACTAGTCTATAAGATTGTTCTTAATATTAAGTCCAAGGCTTTTGGGGATGATAACTTAAACATTACCCTAATCTCTTTATGCTGTCCTTTCTTAATTTAATATATAACTCATATTATTAATAGTTGTCTTATAAACTCTTACTTTCCCAAAAACTGGAAACTTGCCAATGTTTTACCATTGGCTAAAGTGAATAACCCTACAGAATTTAATCAGCTGCGTTCAATATCAATTTTGCCAACCTTTTCCAAAATATTGGAGAAAGTTATAGAGTTACAGATCTGTTATGTTTATGGATTTCACGTTATTCCGCCTAAACAATCAGGTTTTAGAGTGGGGTATGGTTGCTCCACTGCACTTTCTGATATTATGGATGATGTAGTTACTGCATTAGATGTGGGCGAGGTAACTGTTTTGGTGCTATTAGATTACACCAAGACATTTGATATGATTGACCACAACGTTATGGTGTCTTTTTTAAAGTACATTGGTTTTGAGCAGTCTGCAACTGCATTAATTTCTTCGTTTTTATCGAATAGAGAACAGCGGGTTTGTCTTGACGGTAACGTGTCTGAATTATTAGCTGTCAAATCGGGGGTACCTCAGGGCAGTATACTTGGTCCACTTTTATTTACTATTTATACTTCCAACTTAGTAAAATCTCTTAAACACTGTAAATATCATCTTTATGCAGATGATACTCAAATATATGCTTCATTTAAGCCAAGTCTTGCCGAAATTATGACCAATCAAATAAACATTGACTTAGATAAACTTCTGCGGCGCTCGGAGGATCATTTGTTAAAAATAAATCCAACTAAATCAACCTATACTTTTTTACAACGATAGCTGCAGAAACCAATTGCAGGAAACTATTAAACTTAAACTAGGTGACAATATAATTCCGTTTAAAACCTCTGTAAAAAACTTAGGCCTAACTATAGACAACAAATTAAAATTTAATGAACATACTACTTTGTGTTTAAGAAGGGCATATTCAATGTTAAAAATAATTTACTCGCATAGATTTTATCTTTCAGTAAAAACTAAAGCCATGCTTTGTGAAGCGCTGGTATTATCCCATTTTAATTTTGCTGATCATTTGTACGGTCCTTTTTTGGATAGTCTGGATATAAAAGAATTAGAGAGCTCAAAATTCTTGCCTCAGACTGATATTTGGAATCAGACGTAGGCAAAGAATTTCACACAAATTACCCGAATTGGGGTGGCTTAACATGGAGCGGCGGCGTACCTTGCATTCCTTAGTATTTTTTACAAAATTTTAAAATTTAAATGCCCTCCTTACTTGTGTCAAAAAATAAAATATAGGACTGATATTCATAATTTGAATATTCGTAGGTTAAATTTACTTACAATACCATCACATAATAGAGAAATATTTAAAAAATCATTCTCCTACCAAATTGCTTTGCTAATAAATAAATTTAAGGTTATGGAATTTTCCTCGTCAGTAGCCTCGTTTAAAAAAAAAATGCGATCCACTTTGCTGACAAATTAGAATACATTACACCCGTATTAACCTCCCCCATCCTCCTTTTCCCCTTAATTGTTCTTCTTTCTCTTTGTCTATCCTTTCACTTCTCTTTCTTTATCTCTGTCTTTCTATCTCTTTTCTATTTACCACTCTTTTTTAAGTTTTCTTACCATTTAATAAAATAGTTGTATATTTATATGTTTTTTGGGCTCTAGCAGCTGCTTCTATATGGGGCAAGCTGATGTAGCCCTTTATTTCAAACAATTTTTTTTTTTATTGTAAATTGTATGAATATGTTTTTTTTTGGAATAAAAAACCATTTATTATTATTATTATTATTATTATTATAAGATTATACATCTTTTGGACAAAGCAGAATAAAATGAAACTAGGATATTACCAAAGAATTATATTAAATTAGATATTAAGAGGAAAGAGGACAATATAATGGTTTTATGCAATAAATCTATTTTAAATTATCTTCAGACAATACATAATAAGCCTTTTAAAATTAAAGTTTTTTTAACCAAAGTAGAATATGGATTTGGAATATTTTCTAAATCCATGTTCTCTATATCAAGTTTATCAAGTTGATAATTTTGTCCAATATTCTACGAAAAATTTTATAATGTCATTATTAAAAATGTGTCAACCTGACAAGAATTTTTGTGCAGCTAGTGTGGTGTTTCCTCATAATACAAAACTTTCTAATTTTTCAAAATTGAATATTAATTTGTTTAAAGGCATAAGGACCACGTAGAGTATTGGCCCTTGATAAAGTGGCAATCCAGCCACGAAACGTTGGGATAAATATACAATAGTGGTTTTATTTGCCCGCCCTCATCCCGCTACACGTCTCCATTAGTTCTATTTTTTTTAATATTTGTGAAATTAACATGAGATAGTCAGGTTTCGTTTCATTTTCTATCAGAGTTTTCAAAATTATTTTCGTATCAGACTCATTAAATTTAAAATTAAATTAATATTTTTTCCTACGAGCGTGCGGAAAAGTCCACTTTTCCGCACGCATTTAGAGCGCAAAGTTGCACTTTTCTGCACGGCCGCGGCGTGCGGTAAAGTGAACTTTTCTGCACGCCGTGCAGAAAAGTTAGGTAAAATGCCTTCAGAAATTGCTGCATACCTAAAATTAAAAAATCCAGAAGAGTACACTGGACATAGTTTTCGTCGATCCTCTGCGACTATGTTAGCGGATTCTGGAGAAGGAATTACCAATGTCAAGCGACTTGGGGGCTGGAAATCAATGGCTGTAGCTGAGAGCTACACTGATGAATCCACAAATCAGAAAAAGGATATGTCGAATAAAATATTGACCATGAACAACTCCCCTCCTGAGCTAAGTCAACCTTCATCAAGCCGTACAATAAGTGCTTCTATAAGCCACCCGCTAAATGAAATTACAGGTTCTGCAATTAATTTACAATATGCTAATAACTGTTCTTTTGTTGTAAATGTTATCAACAAATAATTCCCATTTATAAATATGTTGTAGTAGTTCTTTTAAATTAAACATAATTTAAAAAACAATCATTGCTTTAATATTGGTTTTATCTGACGCTCGTAGGAAAAATTTTGTTCCTAACGCTTGCGCAAAGCGATACTTTTCCGCACGCGACTGCCGTTGCCCGAACGACGCGAAGCGGAGTTTGGGCAAGCTTACACTTGTTAGGAAAATAACTATAAACACTTCAACTGACAAATTAAGACATTCGAAAAAGTGTGATGTCACTAATTATAGCTGCCTAGAGTATGGTAATTTAATAATGTATTTAAACAATCATTTTTTAAAATAAAATTATTATTGTATCGAAATACAAGTAGCCAAATCAGTGTTTTCTTAAGAATTAAATGAAATTGAAATATAGGGTTAATTAAAGTGTCTTTTATCTACTTAATAAAAAAAAATATATTCTGTAAAACGGGATATTAACAATCAAATTGTGCATAATAAACATTTATGCAGGATTGGGCGGTAAATTAGACTTACCGTCCGCACTTCCGGGCAGGAAGTTCAAAATACCGCTTTAAGGCGGTAAGTGATTTAGCCACCAGCTTAAAGAACAATGCTGAATTTAGGATGGTGTTGGTACTTTATATCAAAAATAAAAAAAAAGAAAAAACTTGACAGTTTTTTTTTAGAAAATACAACTTTTAGAATTATTTACTATATTTATTCAACAACTATTATAGCTACATATAGTTTCTAGTTCACTATTACTATTTTCACTTATATTTCTTTTACGGTTTTAAAAAATGTTTGCAACAGTATTGTTTGGAAGCATATTTTGTGTAACCAACATAAATAAGAAACTTTGGAAAGCAGCATGACAACTTTGAGAATGTTATACGAAAGAATATATTTTTGAAAATAATGTGAAATAAATGCAATTTTAAAAATTTTTATTTTTGAACTGAGAAGGCCCGATCGTGCATAAAACGTAATAAATACTTTACGCATTAAGTGAAGTACCGCCCTCAAATAGTGAAGAGCGACGAGATACTTTCGGGCGGGAAGCTACCCTTACCACCCTTAATACTTAAATAACTATGTCGATATCTTTCATGCATAAAAGCCATGTACTTATTTCGGAATAATATCTCAAAAACAGCTTTTACGTAATTTTTTAAAATGAATGCAATATAAATCAGAGTATAAGAAAATTTAAAAAAAAACCTAAATTTTTTGACTGTTTAACAAATATTTTTTTAGGTATCTCTCAAGTATACCTGCAGGTAGATCTAAAGGTTAATTGACTGTGCGAATTACTGGGACCTAAATCAATGCATCTAACCTTAAACTTTTTAGTGATAAAAAGACACAAACAAGATATAACCACCACGTGTATTTTCCTTATAATCGACAATTAAAAATGATTTATTCCTCAATTCTCTTCCACGAATTACAAAAAGGCTAAAACTGGTCCTGATTTCAATTGACCCCTTTCATATTTCCGCTTTGGCTTTGTACAATGTACAAATTAAAAGCCAATAAAATCTTATTGAGTTGTTTTAAACGTACTTAAATACAACAGGTAATTTATCAATTTCGGCTCTGATTATACCAGAAGTTATACATCTTCATCTGTCTGCAGAACGATAACGGTTCCAGATTTAATAAATTGCTAAGCAATATTAATTAGAAGATATGCCTTAAAGCGAGTTTAAAGACTGCAGAATTATTATTATTATTTTATTAAAAAAGAAAAAAAAAGTTAAATATGAGGTCAGACCTGGTTGTTTAGTTTAAATTTAACAAAAATAAAAGTATTTTTTAAGTTACATAGTTAGGTCGGCCGTTTTTTTTAAATAATTGTGTTTTAGGCACGTTAAGTGACCCCAACCGCTGTGCTCACACGTCGTTGTCGTGGTTGGGTCCAGTAGGATCATTTGGAACATGCGCTAGAGTTGCTGGTTATCGGCAACTCTTGTTGCCACCGTATGGAACGGGATCCGAAGCTAAGACGAACACAAGGCTTAACTCAAGGTGTTAGCATACCGTGTTGATGAGTGAATGACATCCTGTGCCTTAAACAGGTGTCTCCAACGGTGCCTCTGAGATACAGGGCGACCTCTCGGAGTATCTAGCCTTACTGCGGTAATGCGGGGCTCTGCCGTGGTGGATTATTACTTCCCTAGCTCCAAACAGAAAGCGGACAGAACCGCTTTCATAGGAAAAAAAGTGACTAAGGTGCGCTAACCGAAACGGATAAATCCGTTTTGAGAGATGCCACTCAAGGTCACAAGCAGACAAAGGTGCGCCGATCGAAACGGGTGAATCCATTTGGAAAGGTGTCTCTGAAGTCAACGGCGCCTGTTTCACGGGGAAGGGCTAATCCATCCCGAACAAACAGGTACTTAGAAAGGGATCCCTGAATTTAAACAGAAGGGGGACAGAACCTCCTTTATAGGGAAAAGGGCTTTAAACAGAAAGCGGACAGGACCATTTTCATAGGGTAAGGCCGGAGATGCGGCCTCAGAAAGTCACTAGACCGGGAGAGGAGGGCATGACGGATCTAACCGTCTGCTCGTCATACTCTCCAGGAGACAGGGACACCAGAACACATCAGAACACATATTGTGCTCGTGCTCGGTAGCGACACGAGTAAGAGGAGAGGTAAGAACTCTCTCCCAATCTGGTATCGGATTCATTAGAAGTCTGATTCTATTGGGAGAGATATAAAAAGGTGTGAGCCACCATAGACCGTGCGGTTGCAGTGGAGGGCGTAAAAAGTCCACTCAGTTTAAACCTACCTACCTACGTTAAGACTTAAGGTAGTTCAATGGCAACAATTGTAGACAAAATTATCGCCTTATAGTAAGTAAAGCCCAGCTCGTCCTCAAGTCAAACCCCAATCTCGGATGAACATCTTTTATTTTCGTCTCGTCCATGCCATCCGCGCCGGACTCCATCTCCCTCTTACAAAAATTTCTTGATGAACCGTCCGGGACTAGAACAGTTCGGATTATTATATTTTTTCCTAATTTAGTTTAATTTGTGATGCAGAATTTTAAATGAATCACAAATTTAGCGCCGTTCCAAATGAGATCGAATACGCTTTACCAAATGTTACATCTTACTGCAAGGCAACGATGTTTGTCTTTTAAGTAGACATTTGGTTTCTCTGTTGTTTGCTAGTTAGATTCAGACCGCCGTGGTGTAAAAACCGTAACGGAGCATAGAATCGCGAAAAGTAGTAGTGACCGAACCCTATGGGTAAGGACAGGCTAAAAGTAAAAGTTAAAGCAAACGGAAGTGACCAGATACTTAAATCGAAATTTATCGAACAAAGACGCCTAAAGGCAGCTGCCTTCACGGTAGCAGCCAATAAGGCATACAACTTAATAACAGTGAAAAAAGACTCAGTACCAATTAAACCCGAAAGTGCAGTTGTGCGAAAACTAATGGAAATACCGCCGGGGAACCTCCAAAATGGACACCCCCGGAATCAAACGCGAAACCGGTTCGCGGTGTTAACCGAAACAAACGACCAAATGGATACGGACGCAGAGCCGAAAACCAAAACTGCCTCCAATTGTAATCACAACGCAAGTAAACTACGCGGAATTTGTTAAAGAACTCAACAAACACGTGAGTGCCGAAAATTACGCGATCAAATATATGAAAAAAGCAATAAAAATCTTCGCACACAACGAGGAGACCTACAACAAAATTAGGAAAGAGTTGGAGGAGGATGATCTAATAGAATTTTACTCACATACACTTCCAAGAAACAAAACTAAAAAGATTGTGTTTAAAGGGCCACCAAACATGGAGAATAACGAAATTATAAGAGAACTACATGAAAACAGACAATCGCACTCTTACCTAGTGACGCTACCAACAGAAACAAAAATAAATGAAGTAAGAAAAGTAAAAGCTATAAACCACGCCATCGTTAAATGGGAAACGTACAGCAAACGACAAAACTATACACAATGCCATAGATGCCAACAGTTCGGACATGGATCGTCCAACTGTCACAGAGCGCCGAAATGGAAAGTGTGCAGGGGCCACCAACCACACCTGCACGATCGGGGAAAAAAGAGACATCAAAAAGCAAAATGTGCAAATTGCGCTGGAGAGCACACACAAATTATTCAAGTGGTTTTACTAGAGTACCTAAACAACAAGAAAATAGAAAAGAAAAATGAACAAAAACCACGCCTAGAATAATCCAGGAGGCAAGACTTTTAAAAGAAAATTCCCTTTAGTCAAACACTAAAAAAGAACACTGAACACGAACAGGCCAGGACTCAACCACAATAAACGACTTAAGAAACCCCAAGAGAAATACAAAACTAAACGAACAAAATAATATGAAGAAACATTCTAAGAATAGTTAAGAAACTTAAAGAAGAGTTCACAAAATGTAAAACCGACCTGGAAAAGGCATTAATAATAATGAACTTCAAACCATGAATAATAGAGATAAATTAAAAATAATATTATGGAATGCCAACGGCATAATGGAAAAACCCACAATAAGACAATTTATAAAAGAACAAAAGGCCCGACCTTACAAAACTGCCAAACCAAACTCCAAAATAGACCCCCGCCCACATACAGGAGCATACAATAGTATACAAGAACAGGAGAGAAGAAAATAGGGAGGAGGAGTAGCCATATATTTTAAAAATAACATCGATTTTAACGGAAAAGCTAGCAGAATGCGAAAGCCCTGGAAGCCATAAGCATTAAAATAAACAACTTAAAAATAACAGTGGATATAACCGACCTAACCGAAACCTAGTAGAAAATGAACTCGAAAACCTATAGGAGAAGAAGAAAAATCAATAATAATAGGAGACCTGAATGCAAGACACAGGAACTGGAACAACGAAACTAACAACACTAACGGAAACATCTTACAAAATTGGGCAGAAAGGAACAACGTAGAAATATGCGACCAGAGAACCGACTAGAATTTCAAGCATAGAATGGCAAACAGACAGTTTCCCCTAGATATAGCCATCATAAAAAACACAACAATAGATATGGAAACGCTAAATAACCCTTCCTCTGACCATCTACCTGTCCAAATAACAGTCCTTAAGACCAAGCACCTGGAAAAAAAACAGGATAATCAGGGATTAAGTAAAGCTAACTGGAACAGATTTAGAAGGGACCTGCAGCAAAATATCACGATAAACAGGGACTTAAACACCGAAGAAGAAATAGATAACAGCATTCAACGACTAACAAAAGCAATACAAGAAGCAACAGAAGAAATATCCCCAAAAAAAAAGACAAACAACCAAAAACTTACCTCTAGAGATCACCAACACAATCAAGAAAGAAACAGAATAAAAAACCGATTCAAGAGGACAAAAAAGGAGAAGTCTAAAACAACAATATACCACAACCAACTAATAAAAACAATGTCACTGCATACCAAGAAAACGAATGGCATAAAAGAATAAACCAGATACAAAGCAAGAAAGAAAATGTATGGAAATTGATAAAGGCAAAAAACTAAGAAAAAACCCCCAAAAAGAGATCCCCCCCGCTAAAAATAGGAGAACAAACATATACAAAAACAGAAGAAAAATCAGAAATACTAGCGCAAACCCTACAGGAAATAAATATACAAACAAGAAATATGTCAGACCCAATCACTGAAAGAATAAACAGAAACTACAGAAGGATAATACAAGAGGAAAGCCAAACACCCATACAGGAAAGAACAAACCCATTTGAAATAAGAAGAATGTTCGCAAAAATGAAACCATACAAGGCACCGGGGAGGACGGAATGTCCCAAAAGTATTAAAAAACCTAAATAACAAAGCTATTATCCAGATTAACCATATAAACAATGCCTGCCTAGAAAAACAAATATTCCCGAAAGCGGAAGAACTCTATAAAAAGGGGCCAAGGAAACCAAATAAAGATCCGCAAAATCCAATAAATTATAGACCTATATCACTAAATAGCAACCAAGCAAACCACTGGAAAAAACAATTTTTTAAAAACATCAAAAGCACACACAAGACAACAGAACAATCATCGAAGAACAATTTGGTTTCTGCGAATAAAAAAGTACGGAACTACAAGCAGCCAGAATGTGTCAGAGGCAATGATCAACAACAATACCAACCATACAAGCGTTAGCACTACTAGACCCCGAAAAGGCGTATGACACTATATGGCAGGATGCATTAATTGTAAAAATGGAAGAAATGGGAATACCAAAACATCTAATAAAAATTACAAACAGCTACATCAAAAATAGAACATTCCAAGTAAAAAAATAAATAACACAACATCGGAAAAGAAAGCATTACAGGAAGGATTACCGCAAGGCAGCATCCTTATCTCCTTTTCAACCTGTATATTAATGACATTCCCAGGAACCAAAACACAAAACTAGCACTTTACGCCGACAACCCCATCTTCGCAAGATCAACAAAAAGAAAACCAGGCAAAAACATACATACAAAGACATCTAGACACACTAAGCGAATATTTTCAAAAATGGAAACTAAAAATAAATTAACAAAACTCAACTAATACTATTAAATCAGAAAATCACTAGAAGAGAAAATACAACAAATAACAATGTATGGAAACGCCATAGAGGAAACCAAGAAGTCAAATACTTAGGAATCACCCTGGATAAAAAACTTACCTTCAGAAAAAAACCTGGAAGAAACCCGAAAAAGAGCAGGAATGGCAACAACGCTGATATATCCATACATAATCCCAACGAAAACCACTAAGCAAGAAATTAAAAATACAGTTAAAAAAAACTTACGTAAGACCGATCATGGGTTATGCGGCACCAATCTGGGGCTCAAACAGCGCCAACCTGGACCAAAAAAACTAAAAACATTAGAGACCAAAATCTTACGAATAATACATAATAAAAAGAGTGAAGAAATTAGAAAGAAGACCTATACAGACTAGAAGAAACAGTAATACCCTTGTGGAAATAATCCTAGAAAACACAAGAAAAAAAATTTAAATGAGAAAAATCAACAAACGAATTAACAAGACAAATACCAGAAATAAACAAACACAATGCCCCTTCAGGCAAAAATAGATTAATAAACGACGCGATAAATTAAATCGCAGAACATCCCAAAAACCAAATAAATACAGAAGAGCTGTGCCAGAAAGGCTCTGGAAGAAATAATAAGGAAAGAAAATAAAACCACAAGTTTACAGAAACATAAGAAATATTGTACGCAGAGACGAAGACAAACAGAACTAATTACCATGGACTTTTATAGCCCTGAAAAATAAAAACAAATGGCAAGATAAATCTATCTATCTATCTATCTATCTATCTATCTATCTATCTATCTATCTGTTTTTGCTAAACACTCTTACAAAAACCCATTGACAAGTCCTGTGGGGGAGGCGAAACGCGTCTGGGAGAGTGTCATAGCGGGCAAAAACGGTTTCGCTTTTAACTGTCTTAAAACGGAGTTACGTTTATATAGAAAATATATATATATATATATATATATATATATATATATATATATATATATATATATATATATATATATATATATATATATATATATATATATATATATATATATATATATATATATATATATATATATATATATATATATAAAATAATAATAATATATATATATATATATATATATATATATATATATATATATATATATATATATATATATACATTGTTTTTTTTTATCAATATTTCTACTAGAACAAATTATTTTTATCATATAGACTTTTTACCCCTTTTTTTTTTTAGCCATACAGTTTTTAAATAAACTGTTCAAAACAAAAAATAAAATTAAATTAAAAATCGACCCACATCCATTTTACCCCGTCCTTTGAACATTATTTTATTTCCTTTAAATTTACATGTCACCAAGGACGAAAAACGACTATTTTTACCACCCTCATCCTCCAGTAATATAATTAACCAGATTCGCGCAAGGCTCGGCAAAAAAACAAATTATCCGGCGTGAAATGTGACCAACCGTACAAAATGTATGACCTTTAATTTTATTTTATGGCTTGGCCAAACAGAAAAAACGTTATTTCATTATTATGTCTTGTTGGTTTTTTTGATTTCTAGTGTGTCCTTTATTATAAAATGTCGGACAAAAATGATAAATAGTATTTACTTATTTAAGACTTGTAATCTGAATATTTTTCCTCTTTTAATCTGGACATCTTTTTTATATTACTGTTCTTATGTCTAAGAAATGTCGTCTTCTACGACTCTTATTAATGATCCCACGCTTACAGGAAAGCTTTCTTAAAAAAAGCCAATATAATTTAGGTCATGCGTGAAAACACATACAAACAAACATAATATAAACCTATAAAATTTTCTGAATTTGTGGGAACCT
>JAHBCN010008713.1:0-37727 GCA_019359885.1 Listronotus oregonensis | reverse complement strand
ACTTGGATAACGTAAAAAAAGGGTATGTTTACCTATATTTTTAAAAATAAATATGAAAATTTTTTTTTGAAAGTTTTAAAAAAATTTTGCATTTATTTTATTTTTAAGGACTTAATGATGTCTCATATATTTTTGTTTGATTTCAGGTCTTTAGACTTAAACCAGATCGCTCAGAACGTAAAGTATTTTACAAACCCCAAACTTGCACAAAAATAGTGCCACTTATCCCCCTTCCTGAAACCAACCGGCACGCGGGGGCAGGGTTGTACATATATTCTTCTTTTTTTTACACATGCCGTATGCACGGAAGCGGAAAGGCTGCCTCTAAATATAGGCTCAAGAAAAAATTATTTAAAAAGTAAGTTAATAATTTTTTTAAATATATATTTTTAAAGGGCAGAATGTAAGTTTGGTAGGTTATTAGGTAAATAAATAAACATTTTTTTTCTAGATTTCTCATGAATACATAATAGGTATCTTGACTGGAGATAACTTCTTTAAAATTAAAAATTATAAACAATTTAAAATTTTTATTTTGCAGTGTAAATTTTTTATGTATTTAGTTTTTTTTATTGTTTTTAAATTTTTTTTTTTTTTGGATAAATAAAATACTTTTCCTTTTTTTTAAAAATTTTTTAAAAGGTATCTTATTGACTAAAAACCCCCTGATTTAATTTTCTAATTTTTTTTTTATTTGCAGGTAATCTGAAATTTAACTCCCCCTTTTTTTAAAAGCAACACTAATAACCTTTTTTTCCCCCGTCCGAAACAACTATTTTTTCTTTTATATTATTAACAAAAATTTAAAATAATTTTTTCCAGCAGTTCAGATTACTTGTTTAATAAAAAAAAAAATTAAAAAAATTTAAAAAATAAAATGACAATTTTTTAAAAAAAAAAAACCCCCCCATATTGAATCAAAACCGCCCCCAAAAAAAACAACCCCCCCCAGCACTTAAAATTTGCCCCCCAAAATTTTAAAATTCATTTTTTTTTTTTTTTCCGTGTTTTGGGTTTTTTGGGGTAAAACCAAAATTTTAAAAAAAATCATGTGGAAAACAAAAGATTTTTCAAAGCAAAAGAAAAGGCTTTGTAATCTTTTGGGTAAATAAGATAAAATTTTGGATAAATTTTAAGGAAAATTAAAAACTTTATTTTTTAGTTTAAAAAAAAAAAAGTTTGATTTTTTTAAAAAAATTCCAAAAAAAAAGAAAAAAATTTTTTAAAAATGATTAGTTGTTAAAAACAAAAAAAACAAAATTTTTTTTAATTTTTTTTCCCCCAAAATTTTTTCCCCTTTAAAAAAAATTTTAATTTTTTTTAAAATTTTTAAAAATAAAGTATGTTTCATAATGAAACAAAAAAAACAACCCAAAAAAACATTAACAATTTTTTTTCCCATTTAAAATTATTTTTAAATTTTTTTGTGCTTTAAAAAATTTTTTCAAAAAAAATGTTCGAAAAATTAAAACCCTTTTTGAACCTTTAAATTTATCCAAAAAAGAACTCTTTTAATCAATTTTTTTGGGAAATAAAATTTTTGGGGCCCCCCGAATCCCTTTTAAAAAATTTATAATTTAATAAAAATTTTTAAAACATTTAAGTTCCCTTTTTTAAAAAAAATTTACCCAAAAAACCAGTATAAATAAAATATCGGAAAATAAGAACCCCAATTTAAAAAAAACCCAAAAAACAAATTTAAAAAAGGGATTTAAATATATTAAGTCCAATTTTTCCCGGAAGTATTTTAAAAAATTTAATTTTTTGGGGTTCCCCAAATTTTAAAAATTTTTTATTTTTTTGAACAATTGAAATTTTTTCCAATTTTTGGGGAAAAAAAACCATTTTTTGAATCCAAAAATATTTCCCAAAAAGGGGCCCAGTTTGAGTTAAAATTTATTTTTATTTTAAATGCGCCTAAAAAGGGGGTTTTAAAAATTTTATTAAAAAACAGTTAAAAATTTTTTTTTTAAAAAAATTTTTTAAATTCTTTTTTAATAAAATTTTTTTTCCGGGTCACACTTTTAAAAAAATTTTTTTAAAAAAATTTGGAACATATAAAAATCCGAACCCAAAACTTCCGTTATAAATTTTTTTTTTTAAAATTTTTAAAAATTTTTTTTTTTAAATTAAAAATTTTTAAAAAAACGGGAAAAACCCTTTATTAAAACCTTAAAAACAAAAAGTAGAAAAGCGGGCAGAAATTTTTTAAATTTTTGGGAAAAGGGTTTTTAAAAAACCCCCCAAAAAGGCCAAAATTTAAAAGCTTTTGAATATGAAATAAAAAATTTTGGTTTTTCCAAATTTTTAAAAAATTTGGGAAAAATTTTTTTGGGTTTTTTTAATTAGCCAGGTTTTTTTTATTTTTTTGGCAAATTTTTAAAAATTTTTTTAACCCAAAAACCAAACCAAAAATGGGGCTAAAAAAATTTTTAAAAAAGGGAATTTTTAAAATTTTTTTAAAAATTTTTAAAGAATTTTTTTCCCTTTTTTTTTTTTTTTAAAATTAACAAAAAAAGTTTTTTGGGGGTTGAAAATTTTTTTTTTTTTGAACCAAAATTAAAAAAAAACCGCAAAAAAGGGGTTTTGTAAAATTTTTTTTTTTTAAAAGGGTTTTTAAAAAGGGAAATAAAAAAATCATAAATATTTTTTTTTTTTTAATTAAATAATTTTTTAAAAAAAATTTTTTAGGGAAACAAAAACCAAAATTTTGTTTTTTAAAAATTTTTTTTTTTTAAAAAAATTTTTTTTTGAAATTTTAAGGGGGTTTTTAATTTTAAAAAGGTTTTAAAAAAAATTAAATTTTAAAAAAAAAAAAATTTTCATTTTTCCCCATTTTTGGATTAAAAAGTTAAAATTAAATTTTTTGTTTAATTTTTTTTTTTATCTTTAAAAATTTTTTTTTTATAAAATTTTAAAAAATTTTTTTGGGTTTTTTTAAAATTTTTTTTAAACCTTTTGGAAAAAGGTTTTTCCCGAAAAAAATTAAAAGCCCGGGGGAAAAAATTTTAAAAAAAAAATTTTAAAAATTTTTGGGAAAGTTGGGGCCCCCCTTTTTTTTTAAAACTCCCTTTTAAAAAATTTAAAAAAATTTTTTCCAGTATTTTCCGGGGGATACCCCAAAAAACCAAAATTTGCTATTTCGTTTTTAATTTTTCCTAACTTTTTTAAAAAAGGGGAATTTGGGAAAAAAAAAAAACATTTTTCCCTGGCCACTTCCCAAACTCTCAAACAAACTGAGGGGTTTTCCGAGGGCTTTTGTTTGTTAAACCATCAAACTTTTTTTTTTTTAAAAAGGGGCCTGGGTTTTTTTTTTTTAAATTTTTTTTTAACCCCCCTTTTTATCCCAATTACAAAAATGTATAACATTAATATTTATTCACACAAAGGGAAAAGCCCCTATAAATGATGTGCGTTCCTTGTCTAACTCATTGCCTCTTATGGAAAATATGTTCATTTAACAGAAAAATATTAACTGCTTCAAAAAATGCAAAAACAAATTTAGTGCCTTTTAAAAAAAAAAAAGTTGATGAGGGTTTTAAAAAAAAACGAAACGTTGTCAAAAATTTTAAAACGTTTTTTTTTAGAGTTTTAAAAAATCCCAAAAAAAAAAGTTCTTTTTTTTTCCATATCTTTTAAATAATCAGAAAAAAAAAAAAAATCGGCAAATTGCGTTTTTTTCCCGAAAATCTCGGAATTTCTGGAATTTTACAACTTTCTAATAGGCATGTTTTTTTTAGACCCCCAAATGCCAACTTTGCCCATAAATTTAACCCAAAATTTGTATCTCTTACGGTTTCCGAGATCTCCATGCATGCACTCGAATCTGTGGCACCCTGTATAGTCATAGTCTAAACATTCCGTGGTAGCAGGTTTCTGCCGGTAAGTGTACCGTATCAGTTTTTTGGGTTCTTCTCCATTTTTTGCTGTTTGACCCCCAATTTTCACTTCAGATTCGTGTTCAGCCAAAAAAAATATGACAAAAAATCTTAATCTGTCACCTAGCACCACCACTTTTTTTTTGTTGACCTGTGATATTTATTCCTTTGCTAAAAGGTTTATAAATATAGTGGCGGAATTCATATAAAAATCTAAAATTGTTCACGTTTTTTTCATACCCATGAGATAACCCATATTTTCCCGGACACCCTATATATGTAACACAAAAACTCAAAAAACTTTGTACTGCTTTTGTAACTCTGGGTGTACAAAAAAGTTTAATTTTAGCAGACCTTTAGAATGTGACAAGTTATGTGAGTAGCTAGATTTCAAACTGCCATCCCCACCCTCTAAAAAGGCAAATTTTCAAAGATTTATGGCGTCTAGTACTTAAGCCTTTTTGGGCTGACTTGGTGAAAAATAAAATAATTTGCTGATATAAAATACACTCTTGATATTATGTGTAATGTGCTCCTAGGTATATAAATGTGATGTCAATTTTTGGCCCGGTGGCTTTTGAGTAATATTAAATTTAAAAACAATTATTAGGAAAAGATAATATTTATGATTTATTAGGAAAATATAATATTTATAATATTAAGCCATAATTTTATTAGCAACACAATAAGTATACAGAAAATATATATTTTTATTTTAAACTTAAATCTACATAACTTAAGATATCTGTTTATAAAATGCCTTTATTTTAGTGTCTCTAAAGACCTTCTAAGGCTATAAACTCTTTCTCTTCTTTCCTCTAGGCTAAAAAGGGTTATACATATTTCTATATCTCTTTCACATAAATATTTGACATAAATAACGAAAAATTGTTACAGTGGGTCCAGATACAAACCAAATTTTTGTTGTTAGTTTTTATTTTACTGCAGTAAGTACTTTTTTGTTCAATAAGCTTTGTCGTTCCAATTATAAATTAGGTTCGTCGCTTTATTTCTCTAAAAATAGTACTTTTTTATGAACACGTGTGACGTTTTATAATATAGATCTCTCAACTCGTTACAGCATTTCAAACTTGACGTGTTACAATGGAAAAATTGAATATTATGGAGCAATAAAATTCTTATTATTAGGAGATGTAGCACCAAAGAAAAGGTCACAAATGATTGTTAATAGTGTATAGGGACTCTTTACTTTTATTTAGAACGGTAAAAATATAAGTTGCTGAATTGACAAGTGGTCGTACGGGTCTTAAAGACTATCCACGTGAACGACGCCACCAAAATTGCATCAACAGCAGAAATTCTAGCAAAAATACAGAATATTATTTTGGCAAATCGTCAGTTGCCCGGGAGAGATTGCGTAGAAGCTCTAGGGATTTTATTAGGCAGTGTTAGTAATATTTTGGCTGAACTTTTGGGTTTTAGAAAGCTCTGTGCAGTATGGATGCCGCATTTGATAACAGTGGAACAAAAATACAGTCAAATGAGAAACTCTCACCAATATTTAAAGCATTTTAGAAAGGATAAAAAGGATTTTGTGTGTCGTTTCTTCATGATAGATAAGACTTGGGTTGATAACGATCCTGAATTAAAATAAGAGGTCAAAGAATGGTGTAAACCCATTTCTCCAGCTCTAAAGCCAGTTAGAGCTCAGAAATTGGGTCAAAAAAAGGTTTTTTGAGATACAAAGAATTTTTAAAAGAAATTGATATTTTGTAACCTTTTGGACCAGTTGAATGTAAAAATTCGTAAGAAAAATCTGGTTTACAAAGGAATAATTTTTTTTTCACCAGTACAACTCCCACAGCTTTAAGAACCATTGCGAAAATCAGTGATTTAAAGTTTAGATTGTTACAATATCCACTTTATTTATCAGATTTAGTTCCTCTGATTTCTGGCTGTTTTCACATTACAAAAAATTCATGTAATTCACGAATGAAGCTAAAACTGGCGACAAATGTTCTGTAGGACCTTTAGAAGGATCTTCCATACGCATTAAAGGGGAGCAGTATTAAAATTGAACGTTATTAATTAGAAAAATTCAAACATTTGCTATTTTGGCGAATTTATTAATTCCAGCAATGTCCAAAAATTCTATAGCTTTCGACAAATCTTCTCTAGGACCTTAGGAAGGATCCCCCATTTAAATTAAAGGGGAGAAAATTATTAAAGCACCAAAACATGTAGAATTTGATGAAAAATATCAAAATTTCAGGGTTTTCACTGGATTCTAAGTTCCAGCAATGTCAAAAAATTATATAAATATGGGAAAATCTCCTGAAGAACCTTAGGAAGGATCTTCCATACAAATTAAAGGGGTCCAAAATTGTAGAGTATCTAAATTAAACGTTATTTATTAGAAAAATTCAAAAAATTGATATTTCGTCGAATTTCTTAATTCCAGTAATGTCCAAAAATTCTATTACTTTCGGCAAATCCTCTGTAGTACCTTATGAGGGAACCCCCAGTTGAATTAAAGGGGTGCAAAATTATTAAAGTACTAGAATTTGTAAAATTTGATGAAAAATTCAAAATTTTAGTTTCCGGCGAATTTCTATTCCAGCAATGTCCAAAAATTCTATAATTTTAGGCAAATCTTCTGTAGGACCTTTGGAAGGATCCCCTATTTGAATTAAAGGGGAGCAAAATTATTAAAGTACTAAAACATGTAGAATTTGATGAAAATATCAAAATTTCAGGGTTTCCACTGGATTCTGAGTTCCAGCAATGTCCAAAAATTCTATAAAGTTAGGAAAATCTTCTGAAGGACCTTAGGAAGGATCTCCATACGAATTAAAGGGAAGCAAAATTTTAGAGTACTAAAATTTAACATTATTTAATAGAAAAATTCAAAACTTTGCTATTTCGGCGAATTTCTTAATTCCAGCAATGTTCAAAAATAATATAACTTTCGGCAAATCTTCTGTAGGACCTTAGAAAGGATCCCCCATTTGAATTAAAGGGGACCAAAATTATAAAAGTACTAAAACTTGTAGAATTTAATAAAAAATATCAAAATTTCAGGGTTTCCACTGGATTCTGAGTTCCAGCAATGTCCAAAATTCTATAAAGTTAGGAAAATCTTCTGAAGGACCTTAGAAAGGATCTCCCATACGAATTAAAGAGAAGCAAAATTTAAGAGTATTAAAATTTCGCGATATTTAATAAAAAAATTCAAAAATTTGCTATTTCAGTGAATTTCTTAATTTCAGCAATGTCCAAAAATTCTATAAATTTAGGCAGATCTTCTAAAGTACCTTAGAAAGGATCTCCTATATAAGTTAAAGAGAAACAAAATTTTAGAGTATCAAAATTAAACGGTATTTATTAGAAGAATTTAAAATTTTATATTTCGGCGAATTTTTTAATTCCATCAATGTCCAACGCCAGTTTTAACACCATCTGAAACAAGTGTAGGGAGGTTATATTTAATAATGAAATATCGAACGACAACACTTATTGAACAATCTAGTATTTAATTTAACCTCGTATCTATCTACGGTTATATATATCTTAAAATTTAATCTTATTCTGTCCTTTATTTATTAAACCATACAAAGGTCGAAACAAAAGGAGGCAATATACAAATAAACCGCCTCTCTCCTTAACACTACAAAATTATCTAACAGGTCACAACCGCTAAATTACTAATATCACATATTTAATGGCATCATTTAACATTACAATGTCCATAATAAAAGGCTTAAAATATGCTTTAATCGAGTAAATAACTCGATGCTTAACAACATAAACGATTCCCGGAATATTCGAGTTTATAAAAATTAGTTCGTATGCAACGAGATTTCGAGCTGATTATTTCACTCACTGGCGGTGACATACGACATATAAAATACATAAAAAGCTTTGTTATTATATAATTTTTGATGAAATTAACCTCTTAAATATAAATCATGGCTCCTGCCTCTAACTTTTGTGGCATTGTCAGTGGACCGGTAAATTATGCGCGGCATAGCGTCGTCGGTTTCTATGGCGATCGGGTGTAATCGACTATGTCGAAGCGAACCCGCTTTGAAACGTCGTTTAAACTCGGGAGTCGCCAGACACGTGGGTCTAGTGGTGGGCCCAGTCAAGGTTATTTGAATATCTACTCGGTAGTATAGAAAATTCCGTATTCGAATACAAAAAAAGTCAATATCAAGTTGCCGGGTCGTGACATAAGTATTTTTTTTTTGTTTTGACGTTTGTCGGGTTTCGACAACTGTTAGACCCAAACGATCTTGTTATGTTGCTGATTTAATACATGTGTTCCTGCGCTTACTACACGCATTCACAACGCCTGATCGACAAAGGCCACCGGGGCTAAGTTTTAATAAAATTTTGTAAATCCTTAATTTTAAAAACAAATTTTTATTTCTCAATATGTGATTATTTAGATATTATCGAGTAATGGTGTTTATTTGTTATGTGCATTAATAAAAAAGTAAGTTTCCTTTTTCTTGTAGGTTAATATAACTTAATAAGCCTGCTGGAGCTCTGAATATTTAGTTTTTTTTTATTTTTATTTCATTAAAAGCATCATTTTAATAACTTTTTTTACAGTATATGACATCCAGAATAATATTTAAATTTTGTCTAACCTTAAAATTTCCTTTAGTATTGTAGATTCATATGTTTTATACTGTAATCGAATGAAGCAAAAATTTTACCAAGCGCCAGAGATATTTATGTTATCTCAGTATTATTGTGAAATTACCGAGTATAAAATTATTCGAATACCAAACAAATCTATAGGAGTCGGACATAATATTCTTTTATCTTTTCCTGACGTTATTTGCGGGAAAACAGACCAAAACATTGTATACTCGATTAATACATTCCGCTCTCACCATTCACACTCCTGATACAATAGGGAAAATCATTTAATCTTAATCACATTTATTCATAAAATATTTGGGAAAATGCAACGCCATCTTCTCATTACCTTCTCATTTAATTCTCGTTACATACAATGACAATAAAAAAATCTAAAATTTATATTTATCAATATTTTTCCATTAACCTGCCGTACTCATCGGATTATTTAGATTCTAAACTTTTATTTTTATAAATAAACACTATCAAAGCAAAGTAGAAGTGCCTAGAACCCCTTATTGTATAATAACTACACCCTAAATGTAAAAATATCAACAAGAATCACAGAATTCTTAATATCCTTTAACACACTCTCTCTTTCTAACTATTAGTTTTTTTGGTTGAGTTTCTACTTTGAATGATGGTTTTCAGCAATTGCTCGAAGACCTTTTGGCTGTTGGTCATCGCAGCTAGCTCCGCCCGTAGCTCCCTTATCTCTTTAGTCAACACATCGACGTGCTCAGAATTGCGATCCATCTTGTTGTGTATGAGAGCCATAGCTCCGGAATTACTGAAATCGTACACTCCGCTCACGTGGTCCATATTGTTGTTCAGATTCCTCTTTCCATGTGTGCTTTGGTGCGAGGAGATGGTATGTCCATGGTTCTTTCTCTTCTTAGCGATTTCATGGGCAGCTTGTAGGATGTCTTTGGGTAGTCGTTTCTCTCCAGGATTCAAGGGTTTTACGTTAAGAACTACTCTGTAGGCTTTCGGAGACACTAGAGCTGTCCAGTGCAAGAGATTTAACAGATAGCGTGGTAGATACCCATTGAACAGAGCTAACTCTATGTAAGATATCAGCTTCGTTTGTCGCACGAGTTTGGACAATCCAGCTGTTTTCTGAAGCCCCTGGATATCGTGGACAGCAATGCCTACAAGGAGGTTCATAAGGATAACAGTGACAAAGAGAAGGAATAGGATGTAAGTGACTTGAGCGCTGATTTCTAGTAGAAACGGAGGGTCTTCGGGATCGTCATCGACCAAAAGATCGAGGCTGAGTTCCCCCGTCATCATAACCAGTACAGTAATCAATCCGATGAAAGGGTTAGCAAAAGTTGAAGAATCGGGAAAGATAACGCAGAAACTTATAGTGAACCCTATCAGCAAGCAAGAATAAGCTAAAAGTAACTTGGCAAATTCCCCTTGGACTTTGGTGTACATCGCTACATAAGGACCGAAGACAGGCAGTTGCCCGATCATCAACATCAGGTTGGTCCAGCCAAAAGAACCGCGAAGGCGCCGATATGATTCTGCCAGGTGTAAGTCCGCCCGGTGTAAACGAAAGAAATGACGAAGACACTTATATCACCGCCCATTCTATGATATTTTCTGGGTGTGATAGATATTGCTTTACGGATGGATACCCGGCAATGCCATACACTTTTCTTAATATCTCACAGCAGGTTATTCCAACCAGAGCGAACCACTGCATTTCAATGACGAACGGGTTGTTTCTAAGCATATGCCCCATCATAGACTTCTTTTCGCAGAGCTCTATAACGTTCTGAGGTTGAGTATCGTTCATATTTTTCCCGTGGTTGTAGCAGTTGTGAGCGAGAGCAGTCAAGACGTACAGGGACAGACTCAGAACGAAGCAGAAGCAGAATAGCATCCTCGCAACATAGTACTTCCTGATTTTTTCCCACTTCAGGTAAAGGAAGGCGGAGCACAGCGGATGCAACAGTATCTCTTTCTGACCTTCGTCCACGAAAGTATTCAAAAAACTGATTTCTCTGGGATGACAATGCTGCAGGATGCTCCTGAAGTCGAGTCTCAGCTCCACTTCCCTGTTTGAAGACTCTGGATGGTGATGCAAGGTTATGGCCTGATCCAGCTTCTGTCTGACCATCGCCAAGGATGCTGGCGTTTTTCTGGTGATGATTCCCAGAGCGGTCATGCCAAACTTTGACTTGGCAGTTACGTCGGCGCCGTGGTATATGAGTATCTCCACGCACTGGGAGAGTTCATTGAGGGCTGCTATGTGGAGAGGTGTGTAGCCGTATTGATCCCTGGCGTTCACATCAGCTCCGCAACTGAAAGGAAAATAATTTAATAGATGTAAATAGGAAGAAATACATTTTTTGTTTGGAAGTTTTCAATTGAAGGGGCACGATTGCTTACCTCACTAAAATCTCGATTATATCGTATGATCTAGCCGCTTTGCCCACGGCAGCATGCAGTGATATCCTCTTATCACAGTCAGGTACGTTGGGATCTGCGTTTCCCTTTTTCAGTAACAATTCTACACTGTCGTAGGACTGCGCCTTTGCGGCCAAATGTAAAGGAGTTTGTGCTCTAAAAAAATATTAGTAATTAGAGAGATATGGCTGGTGCTGCAACGTCATGCAGTATTAGGGGTTAGATTTATTTCGACTATTCCCAATAATGTTTTGCATTTGTATCAATCAATTTTTGTGATGTTATTATGAGTTTTGTAGTTTTCGGATGCCTAATACAAATAAGAAAGGACCAAGAATAAAAAAACATTATGAAATAATAGGAAAAAATTTAAGCATACGAACTTTAAAGGATCATTTTTCAAAATATTAATTAAAATTGCTGCTTTAATATCAACAGCATTGCCTTTTTCAGCACATCCGGCCGTCTGGAAGCGGATTATAAAAAGGGCCGGTTAAAACCCAGATACTTTTTGTGTCAAGGAAACCCCTATTATTTGGAAAATAATAAATTATAAAAAGAAGTCCACAAAGAGTTCCTAATTATTTTTATTGACCATTTTTGGGACTTTGGGGGCCATTTTCAGCGGGTTCCCACGTCAGAATCGTGATAAACTTTTTCTCGCTCAAAAGCATTCGCAGAGACCTAAGAATTGCGCCACAAATAAAAACTGTACAGATTTATTTACATCTTTGGGTACTTTCAGGTCTTCAGTTACTGGACTATAGAAAGAGTGTAGAGTTTCTTAGTACCTACCTAATTATTTGAGTATTTTATTTGTCATGCTGTGGTTAAGTCGATTTTGGAAACTTTGTCAAACATTGTTAAACAAATCGCAAACAAATAAGCTGTTAAATAAATAAATAATTATAATTAAAAGAATACTTTAAAAATTAAATCAATGACATTTTAATTGACATTTCAATGTCGAGCTATAATGGATTTTCAAAGTTTGTTCTCTTACCTATGATTTTTCACGTTCGCATCGGCTCCCTTATCCAACAGAATATCTATACACTCGACATATCCGCCCTCAGCGGCCAAATGAAGAGGAGTCTGCTCTTTTTCTTTAGTTCTCGCGTTGACATTGACACCTTTGGTCTCTAGCATTATCTTTAGGCACTGCGCATGACCTAATTCCGCAGATAAATGAATGGGCGACATGCCTGAAAATTCTACTTGGCCCACATCAGCACCTTAAAGAAAAATAGAATATAAAGATAAACGTTGTTTTTCAGAATGTGTTGATTTTTAACAGAGACTTACCTTCAACTGTAAACAGCCTTACACAAGCTATAGCATTAGCCCTCACCGCACAATGCAACACACTCTCGTTGTTATAAGTGGGGCTGTTCGTGACTGCTTGCACCCTAGCGCCGTTGTTCAGTAGTATCATGGCTGTCTCGGGACTATCGCCGAACGCCGCGCAATGTAAAGGGCTGTAGCACTTGTAGATGGCGTTCACATCGCTTCCTTGGGCTATGAGGAACTGCGTGCCCGGGATGCAACCGCTGAAGGCCGCTAGGTGAAGAGCTGTGAGGCAATTTCTTGTTCGGTTTCGTATACTACGGTTCGACGAACTGAATCCATGAAATTAAGTATTTCTTTAATTACTTATTTTGGACCCAAGCTTCAATCATTATAGATCATTTTAAAAAGGCCCAATTTTTGAAATTATTCCCTAAAAGTAAAAAGTACCCGATTTTAAACAGTATTAAATCATTTTTACTACCCCTTTTTCCTTCACCTATTTAAACGTATTCTCAGTAGATTCGATCTAAGATTTAATAATAATATTGCCTCAGATACAAAAATCAGCTGAAAAAGGGGTTTATGTTCTCCTATTAAGAAAAATGATTAGTCGAGGGGGGAAAAAAATTTTGAAAAACACAATATTTTAATTTGAAAACATCAAAAAAAATAAAAGTGAAGTATAAATGAAAAAAAAAATAGTTTTTACATTGTTTAAGACATTCACCCTACTTCAACAAATTTTAGAATGTCGGTATTTGAGCCAAAATGAATTTTATTAAAATACTACCGAAAGAAATTGGAAGAATCGGAGCGAAACCAATAAAAAAAAGGAAATCAATTTTGGTACAAATGGATGGTTGCCCCGCTTGCGTTGGTTGTCCTGGAATGCTGGAATAATGGTAGGTACGGATAATTTTAAAGGCAATCTTTAGGAACTTTTCGGGGGCCAATTTAAAGAAATTTAATAAAATTTGAAATTTTTAATTAAATCAAAGTAAAAACAAACAAGAATGTTTATATGTGGAAAGAAACAAAAGTTAGTTTTTTATAGGGGGTTTTTTGCGCAAGAGGGTTTTAAATTAATAATGTTCATGATATTCCATTACTTTAAAAAAAAATTTCATTTATTTCCCCGTTATAGAATTTGAAAAAACATAAAGGAGGCTTGGCAAAGAAAAGGTTGAAAGGAAAAAAATGGAAAATAATTTAAAAATACTGCTTTGGTTTAATAAATTCTATATGATAAAATTATTTTTTTAAAAGATGATAGTAAATAATTGTTATTAGTTAAACTTAATTGTTACATTAAATAAAGGTTTGATAAAAAAAATGTTAACGTGTCTTTTTACTTTGAATGGAATGGTTGTAGTTGATGGAACAAAAAACATTCCTTTGTATTCGGCTGTACGTCAAATTTGACAAAGCCTTATAACAAATTGTTTGCGGTGGTTGGTGTCTGTTTGGTTTTACCTGAACCGAAAATTTGGTAATTTTGCAATTACATTTAATTAAATTTAATTCAAGATTCACTTATTAAAATTTTTTGAAACTTGGCACGAGGATTTGTCAGATTGGTCTCTTTAAAAAGTTATCTTAACATTTTTTCTGTGAAGTGTACAGGGGAGCCAATAATTGATCCCCTTAAAATTTACATTTTATTAAATATTTTGTTAAATTTAAATTTTACCTGAAGAGAGTTTCATATGTTCAATCAGATTACTCTTTATAGTATCGTGGCATATCTGCACGGTGAGTTCACTGGTCGAAAACTCTTCCAAACTCTCGTAGATGTTGGGCGTATGATCAGCGGGGGGGCTAGGGCCACACTCCATATACTCGAAGTCCTCGGAGGGGTACTCTTCCTCGAGCATAGCCTCAGGATCTACGAGTGTCCTGAAACGTAGAAAAATACGCTTGGTTTAAGGAAGAATCAACTAAAATGCCGTTTTTGTTGAATTATTACCGTCTCCATCTCGATATGGTTGAACTAGTGTGAGTTTTGTACAAAGGGTAGCATTCCACCTGGGTATTATCGCTGATAGACCGCCCCAGCTGCCTGGAGTTAACGTGGTTATCCTGGAAACCCAGGTTGTCCATCCTGATGGTTTTGGCGCGTTCATCTGCAGGAGAGACCATTTATCTATAAAAAAGATTCGATTTATAAATTTAATTAAGTTTATTGTTTTATTTTTCTAAAAATGGTAGTACTTTTTATTGAACACTTAGAACGTGTAGATCTGTCGATTTATTCGTATACGTTTTTTACAGCGGAAAATAAATATAGTGACTTTCTCAATATTCGAAGCATTTTGGAAAGGATAAAAAGGATTTTGTGCGACGTTTCATCACTATAGATAGATATCATCAGATTTTGGGATGCAAAAAAAAATTGTTTTTGAATTACCTCCAAGCTGGTAAAGCATTATATTCAGATTACACAAAAAAAAAATGGTGTGTGTTGGGCAAGGGTAATAAACCTAACAAGGAGTGCTCGATCCCATTTAAGCCCATATAAACCAATTTAAATGTCAATTCGGTATTTGTGACGTAATCTGTTTGCTTTTTGTTTTGTTTACAAGTAATATAAAGTCTTAATTTTTAAAAATATTATACATTACAGTTCTAATAGTAAGTACATATCCAAAATACTTTTAAAGTTGAATATTTAACAAAATTAATAAAATAAATCTGCCTTCTGGGCAAAATGGGCAAACGGTGACGTCCAAACATAACCTATATCTCGGACAAATAGTAAAAATCGAGCACTCTTGTTAAGTTTACTACCCTTGTGTGTTGGGTGTCGGACTAACAAGGAGACGGCACGGCCTTGGGGTCGGCGATTTGGCTTAATTTTTTTGTGGTGCTAGAGTGCACTTGGTAGATCACAATATTAAAATACTAAGGCGCACTATTAAGAAAATCCGCAAAAAAAACGTTTTAATTTTTTTTGTGTAGCATACGTACTTAAAATGAAACACCATTGTCAAACAGCTATGTGGCTCAGGCGGTAGCGCTCAAGACTTCCAACCCGAAGGTTCCCGGTTCGATTCTGCTCCATGCCTTACTTTTTTTTGGTAATTAATTATTTTTAATATTATTATTCTTTAAAATACTTCTGAATTTTTTTTTTAGTTTAGTAGTGTTTTTTTATTCACAATTAGATAAAAGAAAATAAAATATTTTGAAGCCAATTTGCATAACATATTTATTTACATTATAATTATTTGCAAAAACCAGAGTAATAGTTATTAAAGAAACATTCAAAACAATAATTATTACAACACACGGGGTTTGTAAGGTAATCATTGATATGACAACGATTCTGTCAGTACATATTTTTGAGGATAGATATGTAAACTAATGTTACAATTATTTATTTAAAAGATTTGGTATAAATAAATTTAAAAAGCATTTTAAAAATTAATAATATTAAAAATAATTAATTACGTAAAAAAAAGTAAGGCATGGAGCAGATTCGATCCCAGAACCTTCGGGTTGGAAGTCTCAAGCGCTACTGCCTGAGCCACTTAGCGATTTGATAAAAATATTACATTTTTAGGTATATATGCTACACAAAAAAATAAAAAAAATTAAAACGTTTTTTTGTGGGATTTTCTCAATAGTGCGCCTTAGTATTTTAATATTATGATATACTAAGTGCACTCTATCACCACAAAAAAATTGAGCCAAATCGCCGACCCCAAGGCCGTGCCGTCTCCTTGTAAGATTTTCTAATGTTTTTTTTTTCGCCTGAACCCAAATCTGAAGTTAAAATTGGAGGTCAACAAATCGAGAAAAACCCACGGAATGTTTGGACTATAAGAGATACAAACATTTTTATATAACAAAAAATAGAGCTTTTTAAATTGTCTATAAAACAGTTATATAAACATTTTTGATAAGATAAATAATAGAGAAGATAAAAACAAAAATGTAATTTTGACAAAAAAAATTCAGTCTAAAATAGGAAAAAAATGTTTTTATTAATGTGATTTTTGTTTTTTTTATTATAAATCATTTATTCTGTTCATTTGAATCCCAAATCACTTAATATTTGCAGAAAAAATCCAATATAAAAAAAATAATTTTCAAATTTTTTCCAGGGGTATACCTTGAAAAAATCCTGAAACTTCGATTTTTTGATTATAGCTCGAAATTTACTGCATTTAGAAAAAAAGGTTATATAACTTAAAATGAAGGTCTTGTAAAAATACATAATATATGTACTATAAAGTTTTGTGTATCTTTTATAGTTTTTGAGATATTGACGTTTTAAATTAAAAAAAAAAAAAAAATCTTTAAAATCTGAAATTACTCCTTTTCTTGATTTTTTGCTGTTTGACCCCCAATTTTGACATTAGATTCGTGTTTAGCGGAAAAACATATACCAGAAAATCTTAGTCCGTATTATTGGAACGTTTTGAACCATTGGGATGTAAAAATTCGCAAGTTCGCGCCCTTTTTACGCAGCTTAAAAGACCATCTCGAAAATTAGTGAATTAAAGTATGAATTGTTGCAACATCCACCTCATTTGCCAGATTTAGTTCCATTTAACTTCTAGCTGTTTTCACATGTCGAAAATTTCATGCATCAACCATTGTTTGCATAATGTTTTTTTAGGCTAACTTGCCAGTTGTCTCTTTACTAAAGTGGAGAGTATATATTTAAAAAAATGAAGTGTGAAGACATGACCTTCGTTTATATAATATGAATGTCATGCATCATAAAAATAACAACAAAGCGCTGCGTAAGGTCATTTATTAATTAATATAATTTAATAGTATTATAACACGTTGTTGTTATCTAAACAATAATATAACTAAGAATTTGATCTACCGTATACGCGATTTATCATCGAATATATTTTTTCTCCAACCGTCAAAAAATGTTGCCATTTTTGTACTATTTTCAGGTGCAAAAGCTATCAATTCTCATACCGTACAAAAATGTGCTCGTTGCTTAGCAACACTTTTAATCCTAGGATTAAAAGCAATAGCATTTGAGCTCTTTTAAATAACTAAATTATTATTATTATAAATTATTGCTTGTTGGCTATTGCTTTATTGCTTGCTTTAGAAGAAGTGCAATTGCACTTCCATGAAGACGGCATTGATGCTGAATACAATATTCAAGGTGTGGATGATATTGATGAAGATAGGCCTCTTGATCAAGTTGCACAACTTGTGTCTCGTGGTCGTGAGTCATTTTAAAAAACGTTTAAAATGACAAAAATTCAATAAAAATTGCAAGTTTCAAGGTGTGGTTCCTTCCACGCGGCCGTCGCATGCGACTAACGCAATGCGACTAAAGGTGTGGTTCCTTACACGCGGCCGTCGCATGCGACTAACGCATGCGACCGCCGTTTAATCGGGTGGTTTCTTAGGACCGCGGCTCAAACTCGCGATAGCAAAATTATTAGTGAAAGGAAATAATCTTTGGTAAGAGTCGTGATGGATGATCTAGCAATATATTTATTATTAGAAGAAGGAGGAAGAGGATGACGAAATACTATTACAATTAGCCAATCTGAAACATAGCACTGCCCCTATAAATCCAATATTTCAGCAAAGACGCAATGAGGGTTGTTATACTACATTAATAAATCGACATTTGCAACAGGATGAAGTAAAATTTAGAAAATATTTTAGACTGAATAAAGCAGAGTTTAGTTTTATTCTTGACTTAATAAAAGACGATATAAAGTCCGAGCCATACAACAGAGTTGAATATCCAATAACCCCAGAGGAAAAATTAGCCATTGTATTAAGGTAAATCTATACAGGGTGTACCAAATTCGAGTCTTATCATTAGGATCTCGGAAACTTGAAGAGAACCGAGGTCGGTTAAATGAAAAAAAAAAAGTTGCGCAATATGATGCTAATCAAAGTGCCACCTTAGAACTTTAAAATTTTCGAATACTTACTTTTGGAAAAAACCGATTATTCGCGATTTCGTTTTTATTTTTTTTATGACTTTCTTTGAATGGATGTAACAAAATAACTTTTACATTTCCATTGCTACTTTTTCTGTTTAACAAGATAGTGTGATTAGATCGTCTTTGAGCTGCCATCATCAACTGTTTTTTTAAAAACGGCCCTAGATTTTTTATTATGTATTTTAGGAGCTATTAAGTTCCCAAAACCAATAATGTATTGCACTTATTCGAAGAATTTATATTAATGGCAATTTTCATAAGAAACCATAAATATGTTAGAGAGAGTCAGACAATATATTTTTGGCAGGATCTTGGGAAAACATTAAACTGATTTTTTTGAATAAGTGCGAAACATCATTGGATTTGGGATCTTAAAAGCTCTTAAAATACGTAATAAAAAATCCAGGACCTCATATAAAAAATAAAGTTTTAATTTTTAACAATTAAAAAAAAACCCCGGACGTTCCACACAAAACAACACAATCAAAATATCAGACGCACACACGACTGCGGCTACACTGCTTCTTCAGCAGTCCAGTCGCATCAATCGCAGTCGTTGACAGCGGACGCATACGACGGCCGCTCGGAACAAACCAGGCACATTTAAAAATATGAGTAGGAGTGCTTTGCGCGTGGAAGGAAACATACCTTAAAGGTTTTTTTTGTTACTTTCCATTCTGATTTTTTACCAATTCATTTACGAAAAACGGGGTTAATCTACTAAAAAAGTATAAATGTGAGAATGTTAAATACACGCGCCTACCTCGTGTCGTCACATGTCGTTTTGGTTTGACGTCAGATTTAAAGGGCCAGACTTGAACTTTAAATGGCAAATAAACCAAAACTATACTTTAAATATATATATATATATATATATATATATATATATATATATATATATATATATATATATATATATATATATATACTATTTGTGTCAATTTTTTGGGACGTCAGTTAAAAGACCTTTCCCAAGAAAATTAACTAAATTGGAAATAAAAAATCCAAAAAAACCTAATAAAAAATTATAAAATATATATATATATATATATATATATATATATATATATATATATATATATATATATATATATATATTATATATATATATATATATATTTATATATATATATATATATATATTTAAAAATATAAAAAAATAAAAAAAAGCAGGTGTTTTTTAAATAGGGAAAAATTCAGTCGCCCTGTATAAGCTGACGTGTATAATTGTAAATAAATTTTCAAAATAGTGACGACTTTGTAAATTATTGTGCGGGAATAAAATTTTTATTATTTTATTATTTTATGACAAAACAAGATTTACATACTTTGTATAAATGTGCGATTGATGCAAATAATATTTTGATATTAAGGTTTCTCAAATAAAATTTTTGTTGTGGTCAATTTTTTGTTGGAATTCATAAATTTGAACGTGAGGAATCGGTTTGTGAGAACCAGAACCCTTTTAGAATCTATTGAAGAAATATCAATGTGAATACAATAAAACTTTGTTATAAGTGACATAGAAAATGCAACACCGAGTAAGAGTACTGTTATTTTGAGCACACTTTTATGCTTTATACAGGGTGTTTGAAAAATAATAATGTGTAATGGGCGATTCCTTGTTTAAAATTATGAGAAAAAGTTTCTATAAACATGGGTCCGGAAATGCACAGTTTTTAAGATACAAGGTGATAACTTTTTAAAAAAATATTAATTTTTTATAAAAAATTTTAAAAAATATTTACTCGTTTCTTTTGAAATTTGGCAATATTATTTGTTGTATTAAGAGGCTAATTTAGCCCTAAATAGATTAAAATTATAAGGTCCAGTGACGTCCGGGGGGGCATCTTGGCGAATAAAATTGCTGCACTGCCTTTTTTGCAACTCTAATATTTGTTGTTTGATTAAGCGTCTAAAAATACAACTTCTTTACCTCTTGTATTTTTTTCGTATCTCACTTCGTTTTCGACAAAAAAAAAATAAAACGGTTTCATTGCATGCCACTGGACCAAATGGGTTTATTAATTTTTGCTAAAAATCACAGGTGCCTTGGAAACCAAAAAATCATTTCTGCATAGAGGTTTGACACTGACCAGCGTCAGTTCTTCTAAAAAATAATTATTTACCTAATTTTCTTGGCGAAATTTCTATTAAAAGTTTTTATCTCGGTTTTTGTGATGGGAAATTACACTTTTGAGGAAATGACAGACATGCATGTAATGTATGCACTTGCTTACAGTAACTGTTATGCAGCGAGGCGCCTGTATGCAGAAGCGTTTCCCCAACGGCAACTTCCAGATATTAAAACCTTTGAGAGCGTAGACCGTAGATTACGGGAAGTAGGTAATTTATTTTTTTTTTTTTTGTAATGTTTTGACAATAATGTTATTTAGGAAGTTTTGCCATTCCCACCAATGATAGAGGCCGGCCGAGGTCCGTAAGAACGCCTTAGTTTGAGGAGGCAGTTTTACGTGCCGTGGAACAAAATCCTGGTATAAGTACCAGCAGTACTTATACCAGTACTATAGCAGCTCGATTAGGGGATACTCATTCCAACAGCACTGTGTGGCAGGTTCTCTCCGAACAACTTTTGTATCCGTATCATGTTCAACATGAGCAGGCATTAATACCAAGAGATTTTCTGCCCCGTTTGCAGTTTTGCAAATGGTATTACGAAAAGGTTAATAATAACAGAAATTTTAATAAAAGCATACTTTTTACGGACGAAGCTGGATTTCGGCGGGATGGTATTGTTAATTTCCATAACACTCATGTATGGAGTGAAGAAAATCCTCATGCTTACATACAATTTCGTTATCAGGAACAATTTTCTTTAAACGTGTGGATGGGTATTGTTGGTGACAATTTAATTGAGCCCTTCTTTTTACCCTTAAGATTAAACGGCGAATCTTACTTAGAGTTTCTTTAACAAGAATTGCCCGTACTGCTGGAAGAGGTTCCTCTAAATGTACGTAATCAAATAACTTTTATGCACGATGTAGCTCCTCCTCATTTTAGTATAGCTGTTAGAACTCATCTAAATAACACCTTTGGGGAAAATTGGGTTGGAAGAGGTGGACCAATTCAATGGCCACCTAGCTCCCTTGACTTAAATCCAATAGATTTTTATTTATGGGGACACTGGTTTACGCCACTCCCATACAAACAATAGAAGAGTTAAGAAATAAAATTGTAAATGTTTGCGAAGAAGTGAGAAATAGACCTCGAATTTTAGCTCGAGTTCGTCGTTCAATGATTTATCGAGTGAGAAGGTGTGGTGGTGGACATTTCCAACATTTGTTGTAGCTGTTGTTGCACTAAAACTCTCGCCTAGAAATGTAAAACCGTTTTTATTTTTTTTTCTCGAAAAGAAAGTGAGATACGAAAAAAATACAGGAGGTGAAGAAGTTGTATTTTTAGTCGCTTAATCAAACAACAAATATTAAAGTTGCAAAAAAGGCAGTGGCGTACATTTTTTTGCCAATCTTATTCGCTAAGATGCCCCCCGGGACGCCACTGGACCTTATAATTTTAATCTATTTAGGGCTAAATTGGCCTCCTAATACAACAAATAATATTGCCAAATTTCAAAAGAATCAAGTAAATATTTTTTAAAATATTAATAAAAAATTAATATATTTTTTAAAAAGTTATCACCCTGTATCTTGAAAACTGTGCATTTCCGGACCCATGTTTATAGAAACTTTTCTTCATATTTTTAAACAAGGAAACGCCCTTTACGATATCTCCGTCTATTTTTCGGACACCCTGTATATTCGAGATTGTAGAATAGACCGCCTGGTTAGTCCGCGTTGGATAACTCTGTATAAATATCAAATATATGTGTCTTAATTATTACTTTTTTTCATAACTATTATTATTAATTAAAGGATGTCCCTAATTGTTTCATTATTCCCTAGATTTAACTATTTTGTAGTTACAAAAATAATACAAATAATTAGTTTAATTATAGGTCGAAAATATAAAAACAATCTTAATAATAAATTGCCGGATAATTTAAAATGTAAATAGGTGTATTTGTGCAATTAGCAACCTTTGTTCGAATTAATGTTTTAATTAACTAAGTTTAACAATTAAATAATATGGGGATAGGATTACTAGGAAATCTAAACAATTTAGATTGAGACGGAGACGGAAAAATACAATTAATAGCTTAGTTTACACCGCGAGGACCAATTCTTCTTCTTCTTCTTTCCTGGGAGCCATCTTTATTCACTACTGGAGGTAGCGCAGCTCTTGGTTTTTGTGCCAAATTTCTTATCTTTTATACCAATCCTCCCATAAATCTTGTTCCTTCTACAAGTCTGTATAACCCGGAGACTGGTTGGTTGATACATTCCTGTGGGCTCATTTTCGGTGGCCCAAATAATGCCTCCTTTGTGATTCAACGCTTCACATTCACACAGTATGGTAGGTTGTTTCTTTTCCCTCGTCGCACATTCTGCAATGTGCATCTTCGCCTTTTTTGGTGCAGATTCCCCCTTGGTAACCCATTGCTTAGATTGTTGTTTGGTCTCAAGTATAGTAATGAATCCATGTTTCACTCACAGTGACGAAACGACGCATAAAGTCCTCCGGATTCTTCTGGAACAGCTGCAAACCATCCTTGCAACACTTCACACGATTCCGTTTTTGGTCAAACGTGAGCAATCGTGGCACCCATCTTGCGGATAGCTTTCTCATGTTCAAATGTTCATGTAAAATATTATGTACCCGTTCAGTCGAGATGCCCACAGCACTAGCAATCTCACGTACCTTAACTCTTCTGTCATCCATCACCATATCATGGATTTGATCAGTGATTTTTGGAGTAGTGACCTCCACAGGCCGTCCAGAACGTTTAGCGTCACTTGTGCTCATATGGCCAGTCCGAAAATTTTGAAACCACTTGTAAACTGTTCTAATCGAAGGTGCAGAGTCACCATAATGTTTATCGATCTTCTCTTTAGTCTCCTGAGGCGTTTTACCTTTCATAAAGTAATGTTTAATCACCACACGAAATTCTTTTTCGTCCATTTTTTGAAAATTACTCGACTTTCTTGATTCACACGAACGCCAAACACAAAGAAATAGACCAATATGGCTGACACTTGGTGTGCGTTCATTCAACAGATGCTACTTACTAAACATGACCTCGATACGCGCCGGTGGTGCCATCTCTCGGACTTTGACGGAGTTTTCAAACCATCCTCGTAATTTGTGGATTAGTTTAATTCAGGTTTAACTCAAGTACCACAATGAAGATCAAGATCCAACCTGTGTTTTTTTAATACATATTGTTAAATTAATGAGGAAAAAAAGTTGCGGAAAAATACCTCAAAACGTAAATTGGTGGTGCTTTTTTACGTGTATATAGTTTATCGAGACGCGTAGTGTCCAAGGAAGTTTAAAGGTGTATGGAAGCCCAATACTGTAGAACAAAATTGTCCAGGCGTGCAGGGCAGCGGGAATAGGGGGGTTGGCCCCGCGGAATTTGCGCAATGAATAGTAGGTCAGGGCCAGATTTCCATAATTCTTTGTTACTATCTATAAAATTGACATCATCAAATGTCAAATTCCAACATTCACTGTTTTTTTATTTTTTGCACAAAATTGTTGGTTATTAAAGGATACTACTATAGAATATTTAAAATTATTGTGTAATGTTAGATTTTATATCATCTGATATAATATGGAAAGAATAGATGGCGCCACTTTACTGCCTTCTATTTAAATGGTCGATATTTTTGGAAGTTTTGTATTTTTACCAAAAAAACACGATTTTTTAAAATAAATTTCAAACATTGTATGATAGTATTATGTACTTATCACCAATTTTGTGATAAAAGAAGGGCAAGATAGTGTAAATGAGTTTAATCTAATCCTAAGATTCTGGTTGTACATTAAAAAGTGAAAAGTTTTATAACTGCTTTTTAGGCATATACTTTTCACTAATAACAAACATTCATGAGACAGAATAACAGTGGTTAAAAATGTTTAGTAACCTTTGGTACCTGAGTATCCATTGTAACAGTATCCGTTAAATATTATGTGTGTACAGTATGTCGAGCTTAAAAAGTTGATAATGCAAGATTAAGAAACCAAAAATTTAATTTATTTTTAAACAAATGGTCTTGTCTCGAAAGTTGCCTCCTCTCGGATTTTGATCAAATTTGGTATACAGGGGTTTTTGGGGCCTGATTACAAATCTGAAAAAATACCTTTTCGGCAACGTTTCGTTTCGAGATCTTCATCATCAAAGTTGAAAATTAAACTAACCTCATTTTCACTAATTCTCCTTCTTTTTGTACACAATTCTTGATTTTTACACTAAAGTGGCACACGATATTTTATAAACACCTTTTAAAACCTTGTATTTTATTTATTTACATCTTTTTCCATTAAATTTTTAAGTTCAAAGGCAGCACCATATTTGCTTAAAAATAAAAGTGTAAAAAAGGTGTAAAATAAACATAAAAAAAGTTTTAAAAGGTGTTTGTGAAATATTGTGTGCCAATTTAGTGAAAAATCAATTTTGAAAAAAGAAGAATAGTGTAAATAAGGTTAGTTTGATTTTCAATTTTGATGTGAATATCTCGAAAACGAAACATTGCCGAATTTTTTTAGATTTGTAATCAGCGCCCCAAAAAACCGTTACAAATTTACTTCCTTTCATTCAATTAGAGGGACCTGTATATATTAAAATTTGCCTGGTCTGCCCAGTAATCAATAATTTTGATTCTTTAAAAGAGTGTACTAAATTATTAACCTTATTTCTTTTTAATAATCCACAGAAATACACAAACATTGTGGAAATCATCTAAAAGATAGTTAAGATTGCCTTACTTTTCTCACTAATATTTCCTATGAAATTTTCATTTTCTATTATTCATAATTGATATATTATTATTATTTATTCGGTTACCTAACGTTACGTCTTATAAGAAGCACCTAATTTAAATATAAAAAATACTTACCTAAAGTTAAAAAGACGGGTATGTTACCCTTGGATTTGCAAGACAAAACCATACAACCTCTAGTCATTTTGTTACGACATTATAAGTAACAAACAATAAACACAAAATTATAGTCACAATTTAATAAACACTAATCACTAAAATAAGAAGGTTTGGTCAATCCAAAAACGGTACTTCGGCTCCATAAATTATAATGTGTTGGCTAACTTCACACGATTTATAGTGTGTAAGTAGGCAACACATTAATATTTCGTGGAATTTTGTTATTGCGCAGAATCGGCGGGGCCAACTCTGACAGTTATTTTCATACTGGGCTGGACATTTTTTGATCGAATGGGCCATAGCATTGGGCTTCCATACACCTTTAAACTTCCTTGGTAGTGTCTCACTCACAACAGTGAAGTTTTTCGTCGAGGTTTGTATACAATTTTATTTTAAACCCTTAATTTCTGAAGCAAAAACTCAAAGATTTTATTGTATGAAATTCTACATGTATTGTTAAAGAACTTTCATACTTTAAACTTTGACTTTGCATTTTGGAAGTAAAAAAACGAGCAGAGAAATGTAAAAGGGCAAAAATGTGACACTTACAAGACTTTAAAATCTGTAATGTCAACATTACATATACGATTGAAAATAAACATTATTTATATCGATTAACAAGGAAAAAGATTAAAATACTTACGAAAAATTTGCTTCTATCCGCATTAAAAACACACCAAACCAACCGTATTATGCTAATTACAACGGAATAAAGATGAAACTGTTATTTTTTTATTAGTCTTCTGGATTAGGATAATCTCAGTTAAGAATTTTAATCATTTCAGCAAGATAAGATGCTATCTCTTAACATTTACGTAGTTAAAAAAACACACAGTTTTTAAATTTTCTTGAAAATATGAATTACCAAATATTTGTTTTAAAAACATATACTTAAGCAAAACTACCAACTCATTACGTCTGTCCGTCACTCTTTTACTGGAAAAAAAATTAGGAAATTAAAAAATTTCAGCATGATGGTAGCTCTTTCTAATGCGCATATAGACACATTCCAAAGGCATTCTTTTTTATAAATATCAGTCAAAACTAGAGTTAAGGTAGTGTCTAAAAAAATTTCTAACTGCAGTAGCCACTTTATTTTATAGTATATTTTAGAGATGTTCTTTTATTATAACTTAGTCAAAATAAAATTAAACTAGAAGACCTACAAGTCGAGTTATAGATATTTAATCAACAAGATGTACTATTTCAGAAGGTAAAATACCATTGGTGATGTTTTGAGATGTAAATAAAATATTTCTAGCTGCAGTGGCTACTTTATTTTATAGTATATTTTAAAGACATGATTCTACTATAAATTAGTCAAAACTACAGGTCATTAGAAGACCTACAAGTCGAGTTATAGATATTTAATCGACAAGATGTACTATTTCAGAAGGTAAAATACCATTGGTGATGTTTTGAGATGTAAATAAAATATTTCTAGCTGCAGTGCTACTTTATTTTATAAACTTTTAAAGACATGATTCTACTATAAATTAGTCAAAACTACAGGTCATTAGAAGACCTACAAGTCGAGTTATAGATATTTAATCGACAAGATGTACTATTTCAGAAGGTAAAATACCATTGGTGATGTTTTGAGTGTAAATAATATTTCTAGCTGCAGTGGCTACTTTATTTATGGTATCTTTTAAGACATGATTCTACTATAAATTAAATCAAAACTAGAGTTATTAGAAGATCTACAAAGTCGAGTTATAGATATTAATCGACAAGATGTACTATTTCAGAAGGTAAAATACCATTGATGATGTTTGAGTGTAAATAAAATATTTCTAACTGCAGTGGCTACTTTATTTTATAGTATCTTCTAAAGACATGATTCTACTTAAATTAATCAAAACTAGAGTTAATTAGAAGACCATAAGTCGAGTTATAGATATTTAATTTACAAGATGTACTATTTCAGAAGGTAAAATACCTTTTGTGATGTTTTGAGTGTAAATAAAATATTTCTAGCTGCAGTGGCTACTTTATTTTATAGTATATTCTAAAGACATGATTCTACTATAAATTAATCAAAACTAGATTAATTAGAAGACCTACAAGTCGAGTTATAGATATTTAATCGACAAGATGTACTATTTCAGAAGGTAAAATACCATTGTGATGTTTTGAGTTAAATAAAATATTTCTAGCTGCAGTGGCTACTTTATTTTATAGTATATTCTAAAGCATGATTCTACTATAAATTAGTCAAAACTAGAGTTAATTAGAAGACCTACAAGTCGAGTTATAGATATTTAATCAACAAGATGTACTATTTCAGAAGGTAAAATACCATTGGTGATGTTTTGAGATGTAAATAAAATATTTCTAGCTGCAGTGGCTACTTTATTTTATAGTATATTTTAAAGACATGATTCTACTATAAATTAGTCAAAACTAGAGTTAATTAGAAGACCTACAAGTCGAGTTATAGATATTTAATCGACAAGATGTACTATTTCAGAAGGTAAAATACCATTGGTGATGTTTTGAGGAGTAAATAAAATATTTCTAGCTGCAGTAGCCACTTTATTTTATAGTATATTTTAAGACTGATTCTACTATAAATTAGTCAAAACTAGAGTAATTAGAAGACCTACAAGTCGAGTTATAGATATTTAATCGACAAGATGTACTATTTCAGAAGGTAAAATACATTGTGATGTTTTGAGGTGTAAATAAAATATTTCTAGCTGCAGTGGCTACTTTATTTTATGTATCTTTTAAAGACTGATTCTACTATAAATATCAAAACTAGAGTTAATTAGAAGACTACAAGTCGAGTTATAGATATTAATCGACAAGATGTACTATTTCAGAAGGTAAAATACCATTTGTATGTTTTGGGTGTAAATAAAATATTTCTAGCTGCAGTGGCTACTTTATTTTATAGTATCTTCTAAAGACATGATTCTACTCTAAATTAATCAAAACTAGAGTTAATTAGAAGACCTACAAGTCGAGTTATAGATATTTAATCGACAAGATGTACTATTTCAGAAGGTAAAATACCATTTGTGATGTTTTGAGGTGTAAATAAAATATTTCTAGCTGCAGTGGCTACTTTATTTTATAGTATCTTCTAAAGACATGATTCTACTATAAATTAATCAAAACTAGAGTTAATTAGAAGACCTACAAGTCGAGTTATAGATATTTAATCGACAAGATGTACTATTTCAGAAGGTAAAATACCATTTGTGATGTTTTGAGGTGTAAATAAAATATTTCTAGCTGCAGTGGCTACTTTATTTTATAGTATCTTCTAAAGACATGATTCTACTATAAATTAATCAAAACTAGAGTTAATTAGAAGATCTACAAGTCGAGTTATAGATATTAATCGACAAGATATACTATTTCAGAAGGTAAAATACCATTTGTGATGTTTTGAGGTGTAAATAAAATATTTCTAGCTGCAGTGGCTACTTTATTTTATAGTATCTTCTAAAGACATGATTCTACTCTAAATTAATAAAACTAGAGTTAATTAGAAGATCTACAAGTCGAGTTATGATATTTAATCGACAAGATGTACTATTTCAGAAGGTAAAATACCATTTGTGATGTTTTGGGGTGTAAATAAAATATTTCTAGTGCAGTGGCTACTTTATTTTATAGTATCTTCTAAAGACATGATTCTACTATAAATTAATCAAAACTAAAGTTAATTAGAAGACCTACAAGTCGAGTTTATAGATATTAATCGACAAGATGTACTATTTCAGAAGGTAAAATACCATTTGTGATGTTTTGAGGTGTAAATAAAATATTTCTAGCTGCAGTGGCTACTTTATTTTATAGTATCTTCTAAAGACATGATTCTACTCTAAATTAATCAAAACTAGAGTTAATTAGAAGATCTACAAGTCGAGTTATAGATATTAATCGACAAGATATACTATTTCAGAAGGTAAAATACCATTTGTGATGTTTTGAGGTGTAAATAAAATATTTCTAGCTGCAGTGGCTACTTTATTTTATAGTATCTTCTAAAGACATGATTCTACTATAAATTAATCAAAACTAAAGTTAATTAGAAGACCTACAAGTCGAGTTATAGATATTTAATCGACAAGATGTACTATTTCAGAAGGTAAAATACCATTTGTGATGTTTTGAGGTGTAAATAAAATATTTCTAGCTGCAGTGGCTACTTTATTTTATAGTATCTTCTAAAGACATGATTCTACTATAAATTAATCAAAACTAGAGTTAATTAGAAGATCTACAAGTCGAGTTATAGATATTTAATCGACAAGATGTACTATTTCAGAAGGTAAAATAACATTTGTGATGTTTTGAGGTGTAAATAAAATATTTCTAGCTGCAGTGGCTACTTTATTTTATAGTATATTCTAAACACATGATTCTACTATAAATTAGTCAAAACTAGACCTAATTAAAAGATCTACAAGTCGAGTTATAAATATTTAATCCACGAAATGTTCGTTCTATTTTAGAACATATTTCAAGAAAGAGTCTGAGTGCTTCAGTTTTTATAATTACAAAGAATTTTAATAAATGGAATACAAAGTTTTCATGCACAATTGTTCTACATGAAAAATCAGGGTCATGTGAATATTTGCATAAAATAAGTGTTCTGTATAATGCGAAAAAAGAAATCTTTTTTTTAATCTATATTAGTCTAATTAGTATAAAAACTTTTAAAAATGATATATGAGTTTTTTGCCCAAAATTTCACCACTTTTGCTTTAATGAAATGGTTATAGTAGTACAGTCAGTGATGGTTTTCACCTCGCAATTTTTTGGCCTAATATCAAAAATTTAAAATTTGGATAGAAGTTACGAAATAACTTAAGTAACAAAAGTACTTTTGCCCTAGGGGTGGATTACTAATAGATAGAAGATAGAAGAATAAATTATTAGCCGAAAATATTTTATAAACTTTTTTCTATAAGTCAATATTTTTTGAGTTATTTGCAATTGAAAATTCCAAATTTTCATGAATTTTTTTTTATGATAATTCATAAATACCTCAAAAAGTTAACATGGTAGCAAAAAAGTTCTCTGTTACAAAACGGAGTATATTAAAAAACAAAAAGACTACAATGTAGCGTTCCATTTTTTTTAATATCAGTCAGTGTTTCTACGCACGCTTAAAATAATAATTACTATAAAAATATGCACCTTTATTAAGTTTCACTATACATTAAATATCACTAAAATATTTTAAGCGGTTTTGGAAATATTAATTCATTTTCCTTTTTTCCTTAAATTTTAACACTCTACATTCGTGTTACAAAACAATTTTGGACCATAGTTTATAAAGCAACCTATCTTAATTTTCCACGTAAAATTGCATTCCTTATGGAACACCCTGTATACCGACAAAAGGATTTTGTTTATTCATAAACAAAGAAATAATTTCAACTAACTTGAACCCTACCTTTACGTAGTTGTTCACTATAACACACATCATGGGTACAATAAATGATGGTTCCCACATTTTACCTGAACCACGAAAACCCATTAAGTAAACTCGCTGGTCGTAGCAAAAAAGGTAAAATAAAACTAAAAAAGAGAATATGCGAGTATAACAACAGAATAGACTGGTACCAATTAGAAGTGATTATCTTTTTTTTTTGTCAAAATTCTCATGGACAGCTTCTTTTGGTAATTTATTAGATTTTTAGCTTTTTGTTGTAATTAAAATATTGCTTGCAAGTAAAGCCTGGCCCGCCCACTATTTAAACCCTGAACATCTTTTATCTTCGTCTCCTCCATGCCATCTGAGCCGAACTCCCCCATTTCTCTCTAACAAAAATTGATTGTTGAACGGGCCGGGACGAGTACCAGTACGGATCATTATGTTTTCCTATTTTAGTTTAATTCGTGATGCAGTATTTTAAATGGACCCCAAATTTAGCGCTGTTCTAAATAAGATCGAATACGCTTTACCAAAAGTTAGAGGTTTACAATGCTTGAAAATATTATTTTTGCGCCCACAACACATGAGGTCTGTTCATTATTTACTAATATTTTACACTATTTTACATTTTTTGAACTCACCTATACTTCAAGTCCAAAATTTCTGTCAATGACGCATCGCTCGCTTTTAGAGTGCCCTGGGTTGTGTGGGGTCAGGGGAATCAATTCCAGTGGCTTATGCATTTTAGAAAATAAATGATAAAATTTCGTCAAAACATGAAAATATTTTTTACAAGCAAAAGTTATTTTCTCACATTTTCATCAACCCTTTAAATTAGTAACAAGCCTATATTATTTTGGTATTATTCGGATTAATGAAAAATGTAATTTTTTTGCTTAATTTTGCACACCTCCTATTTTGAGGTCATAGAACACAAATTTGAGTTTTTTGGCGATTTTTCAACGTTTTTCCAAAAAAAAAAATACATTTTTACTTTAATTTTACCTTCTCTGATTTTATTTTGCTACATAAAAAAATAATAAAATTTTAGTCTTAACATAAATTAAAAAAGATGTAAAAGCAGAACGATAGACAATCCAAGTTACACCGACTTGCCAATTCACCACCGATCTTGCAATTTCAAAATACTTTTATTCATACTATTATATTCACACGCATTGCTTCATCAAAAATATCCACTATATAAGGAACACGAAAGCTCTGAGATCATCAGCTTGTAGAATCCAATAACTATTTCGGGTCTTTCGTGTTCCATATTTAGGATTTCCATATCGAGAATATTTTTGATCAAACATTGCGGGTCGAGCGAAGCAAGGTTCGCATACCTTATAAAAATGTCATAAAGAAAACTATTACAACCTGGTAACAGGTCAACAGTTTAAATTTCTAGTTGAATTCGGACGTAAACGTTTTACCTACTTTTTATTGAAAATTAAGGTTTTTCCTTACTTTTTAAGTGTTTTTTTAATATTAATTTAAATATGTTTTCTTTCAAATGACAAATTTAAAGGAATATGTCGTAAAATGGAATTAAATAATTCAAGTATTATTATTTTTTAAATACTATAAGAGGCAGCCAAAAAACAGCTTCTGATTCATGTTTAACAATCGAAAAGTAAAAAGTGTGCAAAAAAATAGCGAAAAAATCGCATTTTCTAGTATCCGAATAATTACTAATATTGATTTTTTTCCTTTTAAAACTCTAAATACCGTACGCGAAAAAACTTTTGTTAAAGTTGCACATATCTCTGCAGCATCCAAAGTGGTTAGTTCTGGATTTCGTTCCCGAATCCCATGGTAAACATTTTTAACCATTATTCGTTCTTTTAACGTTAACTGAGTTTTTTTTGTAGGCGGATAACTAGTTAAAGGTTGGTTAATATTCATAGTTTACAGAATTAAAAGCACTTAACAACACTAAATCTTTATATACAATTATATACACTAAATAAGAAAAACTATTATAACATTGGCACAAAACAATATCTATATACTACAATTATTAGAAATTTATAATATTTAGAAAATACCCTGTATAGCAATTAAAATTTAAACTTACAAAATCTGCCCATAATCAATAATAACTAAATAAAATCATCGAACAGCACGAAAACCCTGTCGATACGCTTATTTTCAAGTTCTTCAAGTTGTAAATAAGGAATGTGGTTGCCACTTTTATTGTCTTCTCGATAACAATGATTTCAATACATATTGGCGTGCTATTTTAAGTGCGATCGCTGGCTGGTAACTTATTTTCGCGAATTATGACAACGTGGCGATGAAACTTTTGGCCGGTTCACTGTTATTTGAGCGGAAAAGTATATCATAGGCTTAAAAATCATTTACTAGTGTTAGATTTTTATTCAGCCGCTTCGTCGGTTGGGTGGCCGGTATTAAATGAGTCACTGACAGAAATTTTGGACTTTAGGTATAGTCCTAAAATACACCTTCCATAAGGGCGATTACGTAAAAAAAAATAATAAAATAGTGTACACTATTTCTTAATAACAAACAGACGGTTAAAACATTTAGGGTTTTTTTTTTCAATTTTCTGATAATATAGTCTGTCTCAAATTATATCGTTATGGCTTTTGACGGACCATACCCCAATAAACCTTTAACGATTTTATTACCTATTGTTATTTGGTAAACCCATTTGTTCATAAGGGCAGGGGTGGGCCAGGTATTTCTTGAGTATTAACCATTAGGCATATAAATATTTTGGCTAATATTTTAGTGGCAGTGTTGAATAACCCTTTTTACTGTGCGTTTCGAAAAAGTTGTTTTACTAGAATATAACTATGTCGCGTCGAAATCATTTGTCATTAGATGCAAAACAGGTTGTGAAAAATGTGTATGAAACTTTAATCAGTAGAGGTCTAATTAAACAAAAAGCTTTAAAAGAAACCTGTCTACTTACAAAAACTCCAATATCATCGAAAAGGGATATTATTATTAGTGAAGAATTGAACAAAAGAAAAAAACGTAGTGATTTTCAATCTCACCGTATAGACAATAGTGATCAGGACCTAATAAGAAGGAAAATTTATTGTCTTTATGAAAGCGGAGTTATTCCTACCTTGGATAAACTGAAAAAGAAGCTAGACGAAGACGAAACCAATATAAATATTAGCCGTGCCACCCTCCATAGAGTTTTGTAAAATGGGATTTAAATACCGCAAAATAGACAAAAGACAAGTAGTAATGGAATCGCACAGATTACGCACTTGGAATTTAATTACCTTCAAGATATAGGTTAGAAAACAGATCCATAATTTACCTTGATGAAACATGGTTCGATACACACGACACAGTATCAAAGGATGGGTTGATTCCAGTCAAAACTGTCAGAGAACACCTTCAAATAGGAAAACGCATTACCATAATACACGCTGGTTCAGAAGACGGATTGGTCCCAAACTCCTTCCTTTTGATAGGATACAAGAGCAGAACTTTTTGAAAACTGGTTTCAAAATTATCTTTTAAAAAATATTCCAAACAACAGTGTTATTGTCATGGATAACGCAAGCTACCACAGCCGTCTGCTACACAAAGCACCAGCTTTATCAAGTTCAAAAACTGAAATCCAGAAATATTTGTTAGAAAACGATATTTATTTTGAATTCAGTAACAAAAAAATGCAACTTTTGGAAGTTCTAAATTCATATGCAATTAAAAAACAATATGTATGTGATAATTTGGCTGAACAGGCTGGGCATACTGTCTTACGGCTTCCTCCGTATCACTGTATGTTTAACCCAATAGAGCATTTGCGAAACCAAGTAAAATCAAAGATCAGAGCACCTACCTTAAGTCCCAGTGTTATAAATTTGATAAAAAATGTAATTACTAACATACCAGTTCAGAGCTGGAAAAATTCACTACAGCACATTATAAAAATTAAGAACTCTTACATTTCTATCCAAAACAACATAAATCCTATTGTAATTAATCTCAATGATGACTCTGATAGTGAAACAGAATTAGATTTAGATATTTAGATTAAAAATGTAATTATGTATAGATAATGCAGTTATAAATTTATTAAAACTTTGCATATATTTAATTTCTTAATGTAATTTTAAGATTATACTTACCTAAATAAACAATAAATTATAAATCTTTATATTATTAAAGTCCGTCCCTAATGTTCTGTCCTTAATACCTACCGATCCGCAGTTTTATTGCTGTCGGCAGGTATAATCCATAAAGGCAAGAGCTAACACGGTATACTTTGAGACAGACTATACTCTGATTTATATTGCAAATATCAGGAGATCAAATCTGCTCATAATTTTTTTAGTCCGACGCACGGTTTTCATCTAGAAAAATTAAATCTAGATATTTTTCTGCATGGTGATGTTGTTTACCGATATTGTTATGATTTATGATCATGCAGAAAAATGGTTTTGATGGGGAAATTCAAAAATATTTTTTTACTTTTGAGTAATCACGTGTAGTTTACCATTATTCGCCAAAAATAAAGAGAGGAAAATTTCCGTACTTAACCCATGTAAAATTAAAAAAAATGTTATACACTAAATCCAACACATAGTACATGTATCTAGATTTTATTAAATATCTATTGGTATTATTAATATAATAAAATAATTTATTTTTGAAAATGTTACACTGTATCGTTAAAACTTGAGTTAAATACTTGCATATATTTAATTTCTTAATGAAAAAATTCCCCCTTAAATATTCAATTAAATTATAACATCTTATATTAATGTAAGTCGGTAATTTGATCCTTTTAATCCTCCGATCACCTAGTTTTCAGCCCTTTAGATTTAATCTACCTAAGAGGTAAGACCTACACGGACGTGGAAAATTTAACATATTTTCATGACGATGTTTTCCTTAAAAATTTTATCACTTTCTCCTTGTCTTGCTACACCTGATATCAATAGGTTTCGGCCTGGAAAATAGTTATTTACATTACAAGATGCGAAAGCTTACTTTTGGTGGAGGTGGTTTTAAAGGCAGGCGCCGAGGCTTTAACCTGAAATTAAACCTTTCCTGAATGTATTATTTTTTCTGTACTTTCTATGTATGCATAATTTAATAATCATTAACATCATGTTTTAATAGAAATATCAGAGATTTTGAAATTTTACCTGTTAAAAATTAATCCATAGCAACTTATTGTTGACATTGTCTGTCATCAGCACTCGTCAGATTTTGAATTATTGTTAATATAGTATAAATCCATTCCCATTTTAAAATGTTAAATGAATATGAAAATGGCATCCAAAAGGCAGCTGACCTTGCGTGTGCCTCACTTTGCCAGACAAATCTAAAGAGAGGTACCATCAAACATATAAATCGTTTTCTGAATGGCTTGCTACAAAAATGTGGGGCGGATTGACGAGAATGTGATGTTGGCGTATTTTCAAGAAAAATCCGAGTCTTTATCACCACCAACCCTCTGTCTGTATATTCCATGCTCAAGTTAACAATTTCCGTAAACAAAAATCAAGATATTTCGGAGTTCAAGAAACTAGTTGCTTTTATTAAAAGGAAAAACGATGGTTATGAGGCAAAAAAGTCAAAAATTTTTAAAAAAGAAGAAATCATAAAGTTTTTACTTAACGCCTAATCAAAGTTACTTAGCAATGAAAGTAATAGCCATTATGGGAGTGGCTGGGGCATGCCGGACAGACGAAATATACAGAATGAAGCTAAGTGATGTAGAAATAAGAAATGACGTGGCTATAGTAAAAATAGTGGAGTCTAAAAATAAAGTTAAAAGAAACTTTGTAGTAACCAACGATGAAGGCTCAGTTCCTTATGTCAGATTTCTACAGGAATATATTAAGCTGAGACCAAGGAATGCTCTAGATGAGCGTTTATTGTATCGTTATGAAAGAGGTAAATGTGTTAATCAAGTAATTGGAAAGCACACTATTTCAAATGTACCTAAAGAAATTGCGAAGTTTTTGAAGCTTGAAGACATCAGTAGATACACTGGCCATTCTTTTAGAAGAACGTCAACTACGTCCTTGCCAATGCTTCGGATGTCGATATTTTGGACTTAAAAAGGCATGGAGGTTGGAAGTCTTCTTCTGTTGCGGAGGGATATATTGCTGAATCCTATAGTAATAAGGTGGAAATTTCAAAGAAGATTTTACACGAAATTCCTACCAATATTTCCTCTAATGAAGTAACAGTGAAAAATATGAATATTAACGTAGTTAAAGGTGATAACGATACCCCAACAACAAATTTAAAAACTGTTAATTCAAGTATTATTCCTCAATTTCTCTTGCTAATTGCTCAAATTGCACAATTACTTTTAATGTTAATACCTAACCTAGTTTTTAAAATATTTTGTCATAAATTAGTTACTTTTATAAATAAATCCTAATATTTCCCACAAGCATATTTTCTTTTTTTTACTCTTACTTTTTTGTCCAGGCGCTGAAAATATTACTTTCGTAGCTAGCAACGCTTAGCAACCAGGTAACATGAAGGTTCTCTTTCGTTATCATTCGCGTTGCTAGGACCACAAAGTTTTCTTATTTATACAGTAGTAGAAAAAATAATTACCAATACTAAATGAACATGTTTTACGGGGGAAACTCCATATTACTAATGACGATGATTTTTTCGGCTGCAGCTCTTAGACCATTAGTTTTTAAAAAATATCGTAAGAACCGTTATCGAGATATTCCGAAATAAATTCGTGGCTTTCATACACGACAGATATCGACGATGTTAATTATGCACAATTTGATTGTTAATATCTCGCTTCACAGACGATAAAAATAATATATTTTTTTTCAATTAGATAAAAGACACTTTTATCAACCCCATATTTTAGTTTAATTTAATTCATAAAAAAGCCGTTTTAGTGAACTACCTTAATACCAACTTGTAATATAAATACCTATTTTGATATTCTGCAAATCAAACATAATAAAATTATAAGTGTTGGAGACTGAATGCTCTAGAAATGCATTCAAATTAGTGTCTGTTGCATTAGGTCAAACGGTCTTTGTGCCAACGGCCTCATTTTGATGGTCTCAATAGAACACCTACTTATTTATTTATGTAGACTTTAGAGTTCTAGTCTCAAAATTTGCAATATTTATATTTATTAACATCTATAGTGTCGGTGAATTGCAACTGACAGAGTCATTTT
>JAHBCN010008712.1:0-37602 GCA_019359885.1 Listronotus oregonensis | reverse complement strand
CAGAACAAAGAGTCGTTTAATCTAGTGGCATTACTTTTAAAAAAACCCCCTCAACTGGCACAAACATTTTCCCCCAATAGCTTCGGCAGCTTCAAAAAAGTTGGGGTTCCCCTTTTTCGAGCCAGAAAATATTTCTCTTTTCCAAACTTAACTCTTTTTACCCCAAATCAGACCCCTTGGAATATTGTTCTCATGTCGGGGGAATGGCGTCCCCCCCCTTAGCTTGGGGACCCATTCAAAAAAACCTTCGTCTTTTAATGATCCAACGCTCACAGAAAGGTTCCTCTTCTTGCCCATCGTCGAGCGGGGGATCTGTCGCTCTTCTATAGGTATTTTCACGGCTTCTGCTCAGGGAATTGGCCAGTATTTTCCTTTGGCGTAAAAAACAACACGTGTCAATTTTTAAATCCTTTTACTTTTTAGTTAGGGGGGCCCGAATTCCCCCGCTTTCTTCTTCCTTTATTCCTAGAGTGAAAAGGCATGGAACCTGCTGCCCGAAATTTTTTTCCCTTCTCCTCCCAATCCCAAAAATTTAAGTCCCGTGTGAAAAACTCCCCCACCACACTGAAAACAACAGTACTTATATTAAAAAACCTTCTACCCCCAAAGAAAAAAAAAAGGAATTTGGAAATCGGTTTTACTTGAAATATTGTTTTGTTTCTCTTAATTGAAATACTTCTGGTCTAGGATTTATATGCCGGTTTTATATTATACTTGTTTTTTAAATTTTAAAATTTAAAAAACAAATAAATAAGGAGCTTTTTAAATGATTATGACCATTTTCTATTTTTTGGGAGAACGAAAAACATTCTCTTTATAGCTCTTTAAATAACAACAATTTAAATTTTAAAAGATAATAAGACACTCATTATAGATGGCCTTTTTAAATTAAAAAATTTTACTTAATAACAAACTGCAAAAATTTTCGGCATAATATATTTTTTTGGTGAGTACAAAAAAAATTACTTTTTTTGGTTTTCTGAAAGCTTTTAAAACCTTTTAAAAAAATTGGGAGTTTTTTTTGGATTCTTGACTGTATTCCCCTACTTTAACATATCCATTTTATTTTTGAACTATTTTTTTACATGACAGGACGAACTGATTTTTCAAAAAACACTACTCTCCCAGTTAACATACACATTAGGGTCAAAATTAACCGTCGGGCGATAAAATTCTACAATTAGATTGTTGAAAACATTAATCAATCATATAAAAAAAAAAAAAAAATTCCGAGATATGTGACCTGGGATTTCCAATAATAGTAAATGTTTATGTTTTTTAAATGTTTAAATTAAAACTTTTTAATTCTAAAAATATAAAAATAATTTTAAATAAAAGTTGTAGATTCTGATCTTAGCTACAGCTTTTGTTTAAAAAATATTTCATTATCTTAACTTTTAACAAAATTACAACCGATTTTTAAAAAAGTAATTTTTTAAGTAGTGCGCATGCGCAATGTCTTAAAATTCTTTTGGAATTTCCGACTCTTGGATAAATAATATTAAATAAAAAAAAATCAGAAAAATATAAAATCGAGATTATTTATAAAAAAAGCTCAAATTTTCGGATAACAACAGTTTTATTAAGATTTGATTTTTTTTCTCAACTATAATTTACTTTGAAATATTGCTTTTTACTTTATGTAATATGCACAAATTTTTGCTCATAATTATTGTAATAATTATTAAATCTAATATTTTATTTCAGATTATTTATTCCTAAATACCTACTTTTTGATATTATTTAAATCAACCTTTTTTACATATAGAAAAAGATATTGGACTTTCTATTTCGACATTTTTGTGCACTTTAATTAAACATAATGGTGCACTATTTTTACGCACAGGTAAAAAACTGTGACTTATTACAATAAAATGCAAATATTTCTTTAAAAGTATTACACAATATTATGGTTTTAATAACACTAAAACCCTGGACATTCATTGTTTTTATTTGTTATAAAACGTTTCGGGTTTGTGATATTCCAACTTTTTCAAATGATAACAAGTTAACACTTAAACGGGTTGAATACATCACTAACCAAACGTTTTATTAATTAACAAATAAAGACAATGGAAGTCCAAGATTTAAGTGTTATTGAAAATGTAATTAGTTTTTTTTTCAGTTAAGCACGTTAAGCTTCTGCTAGGCTTTTTTACATCCGTACGGTGCACAGTGAGGTATTTGGTATTAATTGTTGATTAAAATTATTTTTTAATTAAATATTAATTTTAAAAAAATTTAAATTAAAAGCGAAAACACAATCAAAAACAATTTGTTATTTTAAATAAAGAACAGATATAATAATACACCGTTCTATACAAATTTATTGTTTTAACAGTAATACAATATTTAAATAGTACTATAACATACTCGTTTATATTAAAATATACAGAAAGACAAAGAAAAACTAAACAAAAACCCCAAAAATTTTACTCATATTTAAAAATTGGGTCGGGAGCAGGTTTCATCTGATCCTGAATTTATAAGACTAACTGAATGATGTGAATTTGCTTGAAGTGGCCATGTTTGTATTGCTAATAATAAGAAGGTCCATCAGTGTTTCCTCAGTAACAGAAATTTGTCAATAATTTATTTTGTTTCTGTTAAGAAATGCCTTGCCCAATATGCCTCAAAACAATGTTTTTTTTTTAATTTTGACCGTCAATATCTCTGGAACTAGACATAGAAATCTTTTATATTTACACATTTTTTTCTAATTTTATAATCCAGTAACCTAATAAAATTTTATTAAAATTCACCAGGACATTTTTTTAATGTATTTTGTGCGGAATTTTTGAAATTTATAAAAAAAAGTTTTAGCTTACCAACTCATCTTTAAATTTTCTTAAAATTTTTTCTCTATCTTAATTTTTTAAAGAGTTACATTAAATTAATGTTGGTAAAAAAAGTGCCTCTTACATACCTGTACAGAGTGGGCATTTTATTAAGGTCCTATACATTTTCTCAGAAACTGCAGACTTTTAAAAAATAAAGATGGGACAAAAGTTTCTTAGATTAATATATACTTTTAATTTATTTTATTTCATATATACAGGGTGTGGATTGTGTTAGTCGCCGGTGTTCACTTTCTTATTTTAAATGAGAGACCCTATTTATTATTATATATTTAGAAAGCGCTTTCAAGAACAAGTTTAACGATATGTAACAGTGTGGGTCTGTATTTATTTAATTTTTTACCTATTTTTAAATTTAAACAAATACGGTTACTATTTCTTTTTTAAAATTTGTTCAGGATAAAAGAATTACAGAAGCTAATTTTATCTATATTAGCAGGCAATTTTTCTTAATTTTAAAAATTTTACAGTGTTGCCATGTTTTGTCTATGTTAAATTTTTTTAAGTTTTTTAAATGCAACCCCCTGTATATAATAATAAATCTATATAAGAAATTAAAAGACCTTTTTAACCATGTATAACAACATGGGTCGGCGAGTCACCGTTTCGAACTTATGAATAATTGTCTTCAGGAAAATTATTTTTCTTTTTCCAAACACACTACACCTTATATACTTTATATTATAAATTAATATAGGGGATTTGGTTAACTCATCTTAAACCACATTTATTGTATTGATTTTTAATATTAGATATACAGGGTGTAGTGTGGTTGGAAAAAGAAAAATATGACTTTTCCTGAAGACAATCATCCATAAGTTCGAAACGGTAACTAGCAATCCCATGTTATACTACATCGATAAAAAGATCTTTTAATTCTTTATAAAGAATTGTTATTATATACAGGGGTTTGCATTTAAAAAATTCAAGAAATTTTACGATGGACAAAACATGGCAACACTGAAATATTTTTTAAAATTTGGCCTGCAAACGTAGATAAAGTAAGCTTTTGTAATTTTTTTTACGTAAACAAATTTAAAAAAAGGGATATTTTCCGTCTTTTTATCAATTTAAAGATAGGTCAGAAATGAAAAAAAAAACGTCAATAAATTCAAAACGTTGGAACACAGACCCATACTGTTATATATTGTTGAACTCATCTTTGGAAGCGCTATCCGAATATATAATAATATATAGGGTGTTCCATTTAAAATAAGGAAGTTAACACCGGTGGCCAACACAATAAACACTCTGTATATGTGAAAGTGGAATGATTTAAAAGCATAAACTAATCTAAGAAACTTTTGTTCGAACTTTTTTTCTCAAAAGTCTGCATTTTTGGGAAAATGTATAGGAACCTGCCCACCCTGTACAATTGACTTTATTCAAAAATTCCTCTTTACCTCCATAATAAATAAAGATATAAAAAAAATTAAATAAAAATTGTGGCTTAAGATCTCAGGTACAACTTTTATTAGAAACTTTTTTTATATCTTGATTTTTTTAAAAGTTATGTAAAAATAATAAAAATTTAGGTAAATACAGGTGTGTACAGGTAACCACAGGTAAATATCCGTGGAGAAATTTAGTTCCATCGATAGCTCTACTGTTAAAATATCTAAATCCAAAATTTCAATTTTCGACGAGTAAAGTCTAGATTTTGAGAAAATTTTGTGTATATTGACTGGGCTAACTTGCTAAAAAACGTTTGTAACCGTGGTCCGGAGCACGTAGCAATTCCCCATTTAAAAAAAAAATATTTATGTTATAGGTAAGGATGTTAAAGTTAGGCAATTAATACTATAACAGTTAACCAGTTTTTAATTGTTCTAAGTATTTTATTATAAAAATCAAAATTTCTATAGGACACTTTAAATATATTTCCCCGGGGACCGTTCGCAAATATGCGGATCTAATTCGAAACCGAAGGGAAACGCGGTTAGCACGGCCGCTACCTGATTAGATTTCCCCTGTTATTGCTCCCTAATACAACTTCTCTCATTCGATGAATAAATTCGCGGCGGCGGCGGGGACCTGATTTAGCTCGAAGCCCGAGTAATTGCCATTAGAAAGTAGTTGGTGGAAGCCAATTTGCTGGATAGAGGGGCGAATCCGTTTATGGAAGATTTGGGTGTCGTAATGGGATGAAGTTAAGGGAATTTAGCGGGTTCTTATTTTTATTGCCTTTTTATTTGAGCCAATAATAAGTAGGTCACAATCAAAAAAATAGCTTTTTAATAAATAACCCACATTTTTAAATAAAAACGATTTTTATATATTATTTTTTACTTATTTTTCTAAAAATTCAGGTTTTTTATTTTTCTATCTTGTTTCTAAGGCTTCTGATCTGAACGTTTAGATGGTGGTAATATACCACTGCACCTCAGAGGTCCTTTGTGCTTCCTCTTGTAAGCGGAGATTTACTGTCGTCGACGACGTCTTTATGTTTAATTTCCCTAATTTCGGCCAGTAAAGGCCAGTTCCTGCCCAACATGGAGTTCAAATGTGAGGGCGGGACAATCGTAAAAAATGTGTTCCTTGGTCTCATTTTCTTGTTCACAGCCTTTACATAATCCTAATAGACCTATTTTAGAACACCCGTTAGTATTCGGAGGTTCTTTCTGGACATCATAAGGTTTTTTTTGACATTGACTTGTCTGGATAGCTCAGCATTATTTTTGCAAAGTTCCAGTTCGTAGTATCATTCCATTTATCTTTAAACAGTCGATGGAATAATTGGAATAATAAATTTAATGATGTCTTTAATCGCTGTTGTTGTCAATCCAGTGGTGGGGACGGGACCAACTAGTTTCCGTCCCGCAGCCGCCCTGGCCAGCCAGTCAGCGGTATGGTTACCTTTAGATATGTCATGCCAATTGATCCAGAGTAGACCACATTATTTAGAGAAATGTTAGTCAGGGCTTGATAACATTCTAGTACAAGTCCCGAAGTAATGCGTAGTCATTTCAGGGCTAGTAATGCTTGCCTACTGTCTGTATAAATACAGATCGTATGGTTGACGATGTTGCGCCGCTATGGTTATGGCTGTCAGTTCGGACTGAAGCACGCTGGGTCCTGCGCCCATTGTCCATCCAATTTTCAGGTTTATGGTTGGTGAGTATATGCCACAGCCTGTGCCCACCTTGGTCTTAGAGCCGTCAGTGTACAGGCTAATGATTCCTTTAAACTCGCCTTTTATTGTTATTGTTCCCTTTATGTTAATAGTGTGGAGTTTATTAAAAGAACCTTGCTGCAACTGAGTCCCCTCTTGCCTGTAGAGTTGGAAGTTCCCCTGTAACATTCCTCCACACGCGTCGTCCAGTTGAGCCATTGCCTACATTAGTGTCCAGACCGACCATGCGGAGGCGTGTTAGAGTCATCAAGGCCGCTTCTTTTACGAATATATCAAGGGGGTGAGATTCAATATCACCTCCATAGCTCTAGTCGGTATAGTCCTTATAGCACCTAACATGCTAATCTTTGAATGGCTTATAATATAATATAATAACAATATAAAAAGTTTGCGCAGAATACCATATGTTTAGATAAACTAATTAAAATAAATAATAAATTTCAGATGTTTTTATTATTTTGGCAGATTCATGTATTAAGATGTTCTTGTTTGATATTCGCCAAAAGTCATATTTCTGTAGTATTCAAGATAGAACCGCTTTTTTAAATAAATAAATAATTAATAAATACGAATTATTACCAATCTGACTTTAAAATTAAACAGTTGGATATTGTCAAATTTAACATAACACAATTAAAAAATATACATAAGTGTTTTAAAAAATGTAAAAATATACAAAAAAACACAGTTTTATTCAGATAAACAAAAATATAACAAACATAAACTTACGCAGTTGACAATTGAATAATTTAAAGCCTATAAATAAACACAATGTGTGTTTGTCAAAATTAAAGTAAGGCACATAAAATAACAGTCTTATCATATTACCAAGTCAAATACGTTAAGATGATTTTTTTAAAAATGAAAATTAAAAAAATGTAGTTTAGAAACCCATCTATGGAGTAAAAGGATTTATCTACTAATATTTTTTAAGTGCAGATTTAAACTTTTACAGTTTTTAAATTCTTTTTATAGATAGGCAGTTAAAGAGTTTAATTGGTAATATTAAAGGACTCCCACCGATCGCTGTCGATCTGTGACGAGGAATATCCAGATTACAGGTTCTTCTTAAATGGTACTGCTCACTTAACTCACGAGGTTGGGTATATAATTTTAAACAGTGTATAAACTAAACAATTAAAAAAATAAAAAAAAGAAAAAAATTACAATTTCAAGTCGTGGAAATAGGTTTCGACAAGAAAAAAAACTCGTCTTTTAAATGTCATGGTTCAATTTTTTGGTGGTATAAAAAAATTTTTTTTTTTCTCTACAACAGTTTTCCCAGACTAAGACTCCGTAACTCAGGCATAATGAAACATGGCAAAGTAATGCATTTTTTTAAAAAAGTAATATCCAATCTATATTCTATTCGATTTATTTTCGTTAGTTAGAATTTTTTTTCAATTTTAATTTTAAAATTAAATTTAAAAAATTTAAGAGCTTTAAGGCAGGGTGTCATAAATAACCTATTTATTTTTTACGACTAATATATTTGGTATTTTTAAAAGTAAGAAGAGTATTAAATTATTTAATTTTAAGTTTTCCCAAAAACCATGTTACAATTAAAACGTTAATCGAAATACACCTTTCGATAATAAACTTCTGTGACTAATATTAACCAGGAGTCTAGCTTTGGGTAATTCCAATCTTTTTATTACTATTTTCTAATTTGTACTTAAAATCAATGAGACAAGATTTAAATTTATGTATTTTAAAGAAAGATGGATACCACGCAAGGTTACAACTAAAATATTTCGAAAGCCGATAAGTTTATCGGGGTTTTTTAAAAGTACCTTCTTATATAAATAAATAATGGTAATGAAAAATAAATAAAATTTTCCGTAAACCCTCTACTCCATAAAAATGTATTATCAAAAGGTGTATTCTGGTAAATGTTCTAACTGTACCCAGTTTTATTCGAATTAAAAAACTTTATTTAAAACTAGGACGAAAAATGCTGTTCTGAAAATTTTCCTTTTATACCGTATATCCTAAAAATGAGGTCGTTTTGAAGCTATGTTTATAAAAAATATTTGTCTTACTTTTGGCCAAAAAATCTTTTATTGAGCATTTTTTCATGTTTTTTTTTGCGATATCCTGTTTATACAGGTCAAACAATATATATTTATGGGGAATGAAGAGACTTTGTATTTCGTGCAAATTTTTATTAAAAAATCCTAGCAGAGCGCTTTCGGTAAAACCATCATCAGTGCTATTCGTCGTCAAGCAGGAGCCGCAGCAAATTTGAGCCAACAAAACATGTAGAGGGCTTCAATAAAATATCACATTATTACACAAATTAAAGAGGCATAGATTATTTCCTTACCTTTAAAATGGTGTATAATTTATGTCATTTAAGTGAAAAATAGTTACCGAAAAACGTTATCTCCTGTAGGCTTGCAATCGGAAACAAAATCGCATCGATAAACCGAATTTGGAAGAACCTAAATAAAATATAATATTTTTAATGCGGCTATACGAAACTTGTGGTAGTGGAAGTTTGTTAGTCATTGCCCACCGTCTCCGCGTCTTTTCGCCCGACCCCTAAGGTGTAGCGTAAATGCACTGCTAAAGAATCTTCGAAAAAGATCCGCAGAATCGCAAATAAAGATATTATTAAAACGCATTTGAGTCTCAAACCACTCCAAGAAGTCTTCTTACTAACACGAGACCAGACAACATTTTTTCAAATAATGACTCAATCTACCCAATTCTCTAAGAATGTGGAATGTGGTAAGGTATACATCGGGGAAATTAAAAGAGCTCTGAAAATTAGAGTAAAAGAAAACTAATGACATACGAAACGAAAAGAAACGTCAAAGTCAGGGATTGTCGAGCACTCGGAAGCAAAAATTATGCATAAAGAAACCCACTGGAAGAAAAGAAAATTTAAAGAAGCTGTAATAATTGTTAACAACCAAAATATTTTAGCAAGCCTAGTATCGATATTCCGAATATCTAGCAGCCATTGATGAACAGTGAAAAATTGGTCAAGCTTTGATAAACAACGGTAGTAGTAGCCGTATTTTTATAAAATAGTTTTAAGTGATCACTTAAAAACGGTTGGAAATACATCACTAACCGAAACGTTGTATATTAATTACCAAATAAAGGTAATTAAAGTTTAAGATTTTAGTGTTATTAAATGTAAATTTATGTCAAATATCGACATAAAAAATTATTACCAAAGAGTTTTAGGAAAATCATAATAAAGGTACACAGTAAACTTGTCATATAAATTCAAAAACTAATTAAATTTATTGGTTAAAAAGAAAATGGCACTTTTTTAAAAATGTCTTCTTGTTTAAAACTAGCCCAACAAGAACATGGCAAATATTTCCTTTAAAAAGTTTTCCTATTAAAATGTAGTATCGATATCTTCGACTTAACGAGAATACTTTTCTCAAGTTTTAATATGCTATCTTTTTGCTACAAGCTTTTGTAAGTTTTAGTTCCAGGGGACTTAGTTATAAATTAATAGCCTTTCAGTTTAAAAACTTTAAAACATTTATCAGGTTTCCCAAAGCCCATTTAGCAATAATTCTTTTTCTATTTTTGCCTCCTTAAGAGGGTTTTCTGGTTTAGAAGTTTAAAAAAAATCGATTTTTTAAAGCACTTTTCAATAACTTATATTATGTAGAATATATGGGCGAAACCGTTTTGCCCTGGAATCATTTCTTATAGTCGAAATACACGATCATCGGACCGGTCGTCCTGAGTGATCGAGCGCCCTTTACAAAACTTTAAACGCGATTTCCCAAAATTCACATTTTGTAGGGTATTTAATTGCAAATTTAATGCCGCTTGAATAACGATTTTATCTTTTTTTTGGTTTTAAGATATTTTCAAAAATTTAAAAGTTGAATTTTTGAAAAAGTTCTGTATTTGTTTTTTATTTAAAAATATTTTTAAAATCTGTAAAAACATTATTAAGACAACTTTTTAAGGGCAACGCATCCCTGCATTTTTTTAATTTCGACGTTTCAGTGCTGAGATACCAACTTCTTTTTTCTTATGGCGGCCATTTCGTTTTTTGACTAATTAAAAAGAACATTTTTTCTTTAAAATAATGCATAGCACTTTATAAAAATATTTTGTGTTTATGTTAAAAACGACAAATTTAATTTTTCGTTGAGTTGGCGATGACTACGGAGGCCATTTGTCGTACAAACAATTACTATTAACATCCTAACTATTGTTCTATTGATGCTTAAAACTAGAGTTTATTAATCTAAAGATGAATAAACTTAAAATTACCAACTTTTTATACTTACTTTTACTGACATAATTTTTAAATAACACAATAAAATACTTTTAACTATAATATTATGTTAAACTATTCAAAATGACGGCCATTTTTATTAATGCATTTTTCACATTTTTTAAAAACAGTTCCAGTTACCTTGCGATGTGTGTTTCTATTTTTATTTTTCAAGACATCCCGAACTCTGTCCTCTAATTGTTCTATAGTTGCAGGGGGTTCAAACTCATACACTTTTATTTACAGGACCGCCGTTTGCGATAACTGTGTTGTTAAACACTTGTGTTAGTAGATTTTAAATGTTCCGAGTATTAGGTATGTGCGGGGCACCCGTCCTGTTGAAACTACACATCATTCAGTACTTGTTCTCTAGGTACTATGGCTCTCGGCCGATAATATCTGCTCTTCCAAAAGTTTTAACAATAAGTACCTTTGCCCTGTTAGTGTATGATTATTATAAAAAAAATGGTCCTATAAGGTGATTATCTAAGAACAAATTATACTCATTTGGCTTACAAAAATAATTTTTCCACTCCTATATTATTGTAAGAACCTAATTACACAATGTCTACTTTATCAGTAAATCTCTAATTACAAACACTATACTGTAAGAAGCCAAACTGTGCGTAAGGGCAGTTACGTAATATATATATATATATATATATATTACGTAACAGTTCCACAATCGCATTAGCCGCGAGCCCCCAAAATCTTGAAAACTTTCAATAGATTTTACGTAAAGCTGGCTATGAAACAAATAGCATCGCTTGACAACGCAAATGTTTGTATTATTATTTGTATTTTTTCTTAAAGTTTACATAATCTTCTGCTTTTATTTATAAAAAAACTAAACATAAAGTCGTAGAAAATGTAAAGTACACTACTCGAGTTGTAAGCCCATTACACACTCTTTCGAATTCCCGGTACTCGCTCACGCTCGTACCTATTTTCGAAATCGTGTGTAATGGGCTCTTCCCCTCTCGGTATGTAATATACTATTGCGGACTGGGTAATTAACTTACCGTACAGGGTATTTGATTATATTTACGTGGATTCTGCAGCCTTTATTTTTGAAGACAGAAAAAAATGTTTTATATAAAATTTGTAGGTTTTTTCCATATAATCTTTTGGAATTATCAGTAAAAAAATATCGCAATAAAAAAATGGAGAAATATGGGCAACGTCAACTTTTTTAAATAAAACACCCCGTATATTATGCGTTACAATAAAAGATCTTTTTTTTCTGATTTCAAATATACATACATTGATGATATTTGGATGAATCATTTTTAAAATATCTAAGCTTAAAATATAAATAAATTGAAAAAAAATCATATTAGATTCAAGAAAGCTATGAAAATTTTTAAAATTGTTTTAGAAAATTTGCGTGTTTATATTGTAAAGTCATTTTTTTTTATTTTAACTATTAAAAGTAGTTTATATTGTTTTTTCTTTTGATGGGCTATTCAAAAGAAAAAAAAAATCGTTATTATGTTTTTCTATGGTAACAATAATAATATGAAAAAAAGGAAGGGAATATTACTTGTTATATCCTTAACAACGGGTACTGTATATAGATCATTAAATACATAGTTAAGAAGTTTATTAAACGAAAAACCTTTAAAATGAAACACAAAACACAAAATAAAAACAAAGTTTTGAATATCCTCGTTTTTTTAGGGTAATTATTATACTTTTTCTATTGGACTAGCACTAATTACCTTTAATAATTTTAGAAAATCCTGAAATATCAATCTCGGATGCGGCATCTAAACTAATAAACAGATTATAAAATTTATTTATCTTGAATTTACAAATTTTATCCTTATAAATATATGTTCGTTCAGAATCTTCCTGAACAAAACATGCAGGACCGACCTAAGTATGCATTGGAAATAGGTAGGCTTATGCAGCAGGATACAAAGTTTTTAAATAAAATTCTATTCACCGACAAGTCTTCCTTTACTTTAGCAGGATTGTTTAATCACAAAAATAAACATTATTGGTCCAGAGAAAACCCTCACCAAATTCAGCAACATAATAATTTTATTGTTTCGATGGCTTTCTTCTTGATACCTACTAATATGAAACTTTTTTGTAATTTATTCATAATTTAACCTAAAATATCTTAAAAATGGTTCATCCAAATATCATTAATGTATATATATTTTAAATCAGAAAAAAGATATACATATACAGGGTGTTTCATTTAAAAAAGTTGAAGTTGCCTATATTTTTCCATTTTTGTATTGCCATATTTTTTGCTGATAATTTCAAAAGATAATATGGAAAAAATCCTACAATTTTTATATAAAACATTTTTTTGTCTTCAAAGCCACGTAAATATAATCAAAGACCCTGTACATACCGCACCATACATTAAATCCAAATCTTACTTGTAGCCTACGTTCGGCCTCTTCAGGAGGATCCTCAGTGGCCCAAAAATGACAATTATGCCTGTTAAATACTCCACAGTAGCTGAAAAACGTTTCGTCGGTCCAAATAATTTTCCTGCTGATATGGGGTACTTCTAGACATTGCTTTACAAACCAGTTTGAAAATTCTAATCGTCTTGGGTAGTCTGTATCTCTTAAACCTTGAACAGTAGTAGGCTTATGTGGACTGTATTTTTTTTTGAGAACTCTCTAAATGATACTCCTTGGTATACGAATATCAGTTGCAGCTATTCGGGTCGACGACGCCGACGTCGGGTTCGCATTAAAATGTTCTTTAATGTTATCATCACGGTTCGCATTAAAATGTTCCTTAATGTTATCATGTCATATAGACAAAATAAAAGGTGAAATCAAATGTTTATGTTAATATTTTGCAGAAGCGTTAGGCAATTGTTTTTACGGCAAATGGCCTCCGTAGTCATGGCCAACTCAGCGAAAAATGAATTTTGTCGTTTTTTGAGATAAAAATAAAATATTTTTTATGGAGTGCTAGGCACTATTTAAAAAAAATGTTTTTTTTTAATTAAGCGAAAAAAAATTGCCGCCATAAGAAAAAAAGAAATTAATGATGGTATCTCAGAACCAAAACGTCAAAATTTAAAACTAAATGCAGGGATGCGTTGCTCTTAAAAAGTTGTCCCAATAATGTTTTTACAGATTTTAAAAATATTTTGAAATAAAAAAAATACAGCACTTTTTCGAAAATGAAATTTTTTGATTTTTTAAAATATCTCTAAATCAAAAAAAGATAAAAACGTTCTCTTAGCGGCATTGATTGGCAACTAACTACCCTACAACTTTCCCCATTTAACCAATTTTCTATCTCCTATAGTTTCCAAGATACCCATACATGTATACCCAATTTGGGCCACACTGTATGATTTTATATATTTTAAGGGATAATTGCACCTTGCACATAGACCATGGGGGTTGGTTTACAACCTTCTTAGATATGGAGATGTATTATTTTATTTTTCCAAGGTCCATTTGAAACAAAAATCGCAGTGAGAATAACTTTTAATACCACTGCTGTTTTTCGCAATTCATTAGATTTGGCAACTTTCCAAACCCTAAATAGGGGTGATTTTTGAAAATTTGCAAAAAACAAAAAGAAATGCTTATCCTAATTATTTGCGACGAGTAATTTGGTATAAAATACATACTGGTATGTGGCATGTCTTTTCCTCACCTCTCTGTGAATTGTAAAAAAAAACAGGCAGTTTTTGAGCGATTTGTGCGGTCACTTTTTTTTAGTCAAAATATTTTTCTTGTTTTAGTCAAGTTTGTTGCTTTCATGGCAGTTTCGTTTATGACATTTTCTACAAAATCACTCGCCTGACGGCTCGTTGTTTTGTTGTAAATATCACTAAGGAAATTACCGAGCAACAAACTTTTGTACAATTCAAATATTTTGCCGACAAAATTTTGTCTCTTATGATATTATCTACGAAAAAATTTAAACTGGCTATGGTTTTTAGAAAAACATAGATAACTGGAACTTTAATAATAAAATTTAATTAAATTTACAAAAAATGCAAACAAAGGATTTGTTTTAAAACTTAGATTTTACTCTGGGGGAGCTTCCAAAGTAATAACCTTTTTTTGCAAATTTCAAAATATAAATTTTCTTTACCAAAGTGTTCCCCTTGGGGGAATAATATCTGGTATATATTTGGCGTGGGTCTAATGTCTTATTGTTTACATAAAAAAAATTAAAATCCTTACAGTCGCCACTGCCAAATTCAGTATCGTGAGTGCTGGGTTTTTAGATGTTTAACCTATTTTTATGTACATAGTTACTACCTTTGAACTACGCCTGGGTAATGCCGTCCAGACGGAAACTCGGGTTTAACATAAAATCCAAAGCACACAACAGCACGTACCATATAAACCGTGGTCACCCATCAAACTAGTAACCTCGCCTGACGCTGTTCTATTTTCTTGGACTTTTTATATTTCGAAGTAGATAAGCTTAATATATTATAGCAGATACATAAAAAATCTTTTAATAATAAAATACCTTAGTAGTAAGTATGCATACCTTGTAGGTTTTTGTAAGCAATTCTTGTCGAACAAATTATTTTTTGCTGTCTTTTTTTATAAGTATTATATCCGTAAACAAAATCTTGCACTAAAAGCTTACATTAATGTATGAGTTTCTATCAATAAACGGTTGTAGTAAATGCAACTAAAAATACACAAAACAAAACATTGAGTCTTTTTATAACTGTCACTCTAATAACAGTTATTAAAGCACTTGTTCAGTGGGTTGCCTTAAATTAACATACGTTCCAAAAAAATATATAAAAATTATCATTTGCCCAGTTTAATACCAAAGCGAGTAAAACATCTTTTTTTCGAGGCTCAATACGAAATTAACATTAACATCATATTTTGTAAAACGATTGCTAACGTTGCTTAATTTTTTAGCACAGATAAGGAGATGTGATTTATTGTATATACAGTCCCATATTTATCCTATGTAAAACACTATATTACAGATTCGAGTGCATGCATTGGGATCTCGAAACCGTAAGAGATACGAAGTCGGTTAATTATGAAGTTGCGCATTTAGGTGAATAATAACATGCGAGTAGAAAGTTGTAAAATTCCGAGACTCCGGAGATATCCGTAAAAAAACCGAAATTTGTTTTGTTTTAATTTTTTTTTGACGTTTTAAAAGATATGGAAAAACAAAAGACACTTTCTTATGGCCACTTTTTAAGGTCTCCAAAATAGCGTTAAGAGATTTCCGTACAACGTTTCGTTTTCGTTAGACCATTATCAACTTTATTTTTTAAATGCGGCACTCAATTGTTTATTGCATTTTTTGAAGCAGTTGAAATCCCAATTACAATGATGTATAACACTTAATATTTTTTTGTTAAATAAACATATTTTTCCCTAAGAGACAATGAGTAAGACAAGGAACGCACATCATTTCTTATAGGGCGTTCCTATTTGTTAATAAATATTAAGTGTTAAACATTTTGGGAATCGGAATAATAAGAGGTTCAAAAAAATTAAATAAAAAAACCCCGGTCTGTATTAAAAAATAAAGTTGATGATGGTCTAACGAAAACGAAACGTCGTAGAAAATCTCTCAACGCTATTTTTTTAGAGCTTAAAAAGTGGGCCCTACGAAAGTGTCTTTTGTTTTTCCATATCTCTTTAAATAACGTCAGAAAAAATTAAAACGAAATCATCAAATTTCGGTTTTTCCGGATATCTATCATATAATTTTAAATTTTACAACTTTCTAATTGGCATGTTGTTAGGCACCTAAATGCCACCTTTGCCATAATTTAACCGACTTGTATCTCTTAGTTTCGAGATCCCCATGCATACTCAATCTGTGGCACCCTGTATAGAAATTTGTTAGGTTTTAAGTTAATAGTTTATATACATTATTAGATTTTTTAGAAATTAGAACGGATAATTACTGCAAGTACAGGTTAAATGAGATATCTTAATGTTTTCACTGCAATTATTTTGATATAAAATAACCTAATTGCACAACATATTATAATAAGATTCGCATATTGCTCCTAGATGTTTCAATTTAATTTAATAGATTAAAATATTTCGTTTTTTGGAATAAGTTAAAAAGGTTACAATATTTCTAATTTTATTTAATATGAATAACTTTTTTATATTTTTTAATATTTTTTGTTAAAGAAATAATTAAAAATTCTAAATACTCAAATTCTATTGTGCTCGTATAAACGATTTAAATAAAAAAAAATTCAACCCTTTGCTAATTACTTTAAATTTAAAGCATGTTTGCCACCTTAGGTTAGAGTAACCAAATATATTCATGCTGATTACAATAAAAAATTAAATATATTTTTATAACTTAAGACTGGACTTCTTTAGTAAAAGTTATTTTTGGGATTTGTGAGAGGTAGTTGTTTTGGACAAAGTTAAATATATGGGTACTGTATTAAGGACTATAAGATCGTTAGTAACAAAATTAAAAACATATAATATAAGAAAAAATATGTCATTTGATAAACCCTGTGAAAATGTAATTAAATTTTGTATGTGTTAATCTTTAAAGTTATTAGCCAAACGCATAAAGAAGCAATAATGGTACTAAAGAAAAACACAATTTTACATTTTCCAAAACTAATTAAAATGTTTCTAAAACTTAAGCAAAAAAACAACTTTAAAGGAGAAGGAAAACAGTTATTAGTTTTATATTTTTTGATCCATATAACTATGCAACTATGGATATTTAATAAAATTAATTAATGATATACAATTTTTATTAATTGTTAGGATAGTTACAACAAACCTTATATTTCAAAATCCTAAAGCCCTATTATTTTCCAACAATGACAGACGTACCTCTCATAAAAACTAAATTACTTATTTGCGATATGTTGTTATATGTATATTTAAAAAAATATATAATTAATAGTTCACATTTTTCTTTTAATTTTTCCCTAAATTTGTTAATGGTCTAAAACAATGTAACTGTTTAAATTATATGCCTGATCTTTTTCAAATTATAAAATAAAATGCTTGTCAAAATTAATGTGTTTAAATTTCCAAATGTTCAAAGTTAAAAAAACTTTTTTTTGTCAAAGTTTAATACCAAAACAGTATTATTAATTTTAAAACAATTTAGGAAAAAAAATACATTCTAAAAACCAAAAATTGTACTTAGTTGTAGATATTAATTAACTAAATAAATATATATTTAATAATAAAATTAAAATATTTATTTTAAATAAAACAATTAAAATAGGCATTTTAATTTTATAGGGTAAATTTTACATAATTTATTCTATTTGGATATTTATTTAAAATATATTTTAATTGATTACCATTTGACATATTTATTATAAAAAAAATCACCTTTTTATTAGTTTACATTTATATTAATATACAGTGAGCGGCTAAAATATGAAACAAACTCATTTAACAATCAGATATTGGGTTTAAAAAATGCTCGCTTACGATGATTTTTTTGCGCATTTTTTGCACCAAACAGAAAATAAACAGGAGGGGGCGTCAAAAAGTAGACTTTCATACCAAAGTTGATTTTTTTAAATCCATTTTTAAATTTTGTGTCAAATTTTAAATAACTTTAGGTTCATGTTTTAGCCGCTCACTGTAGATTTGTTTTTAATATTTAGGTACCAAAATCAAAATGTTACGTTACAATAATAAAAAAATAAGTTGTAAAACTAAACAATTACACTAGGAAGTATGTCCTATTTAAAGACAGTTTTAAGAAGTAAAAAATACCTTCATGATTAAAAGTGCAGCTTTAAAAGCTTTGCACTTATTTTACACATCGATCTTCATTACGTTAAATTGGGCACCAATTAGAAGCACGGTATTAAAAGGGTTTTAAACTATTAAAACTCTGACTGCAACGTTGTAGAAAAATCATAGTTGAAAATGAATAAAAACATTAATTTTTGTTTCTTAATAATTTTGTAGACCAATTTAAATTTTTAAAGAAATTTAATTTTAAAACCTAACTTGTTTGAATATGACAATAGAATTGTGGCATTTAAAATGCCTTTTTTGTCAATTATACACTTTTAGTTAATAATTCTTATATGGATAAAATTTGTGTTTGAATAAGTAAAATACAATTTTATAAAATAAAATACAGTTATTTAAGTATACACTTGTTAATGTTATGTATGACATAACGCAGTGGCGGCTGGTACAGGGTTTTCATTTATATTTTGACACGCATATACAACTATAACTAAAAACGATAGAAAAAAACTTCCTATATTAAAGTTTCATAGTTTTTTCTCTATTATCTTTTGAGCATAATGAAAGAAACAAATGAGCACCAAAAAGTTAAGAAAAATGAATAAGTTAACTTTTTTCAAATGGAACACCCTGTATATTTTTATTTAGAATAAAAGCTATTTTCATCCCCTTTTTAAAAATATATAGTTTGTTGGTATTTCATTTAGCCGTATTGAAAATATTTAAGTTTTTGATTAAAAAATCAATGGAAAATAAAAATCAGCATTGCCTTGGAAAACAAATGACTTGCTTTGTTTATACGTTTTGACAGCACCTTGACACGTCTTGATATTTTGGCGTCGCTTCATTTACATTGAAAAAATACTTAACTATATGATATACCGAAGATCAAAAACACGAAATAATACGTCTTTTCTACGCAAATAATGAAAACATCTTGCAAGTTCGCTATGAATATCACCAACGTTTTCCCCAAGGGTAATAAACTTAACAAGGAGTGCTCGATCCCATTTAAGCCCATATACGGCAATTTAAACGTCAATTCGGTATTTGTGACGTAATCCGTTTGCCTGTTTGTTTTATTTACAAGTAGTATAAAGGCTAAATTTTTTAAAATGTTATACATTACAGTTCTAATAGTAAGTGCATATCCAAAATAGTTTTTAAAAGTTGAATATTTAACAAAAAATAATAAAATAAATCTACCTTCCGGGCAAAATGGGCAAACGGATGACGTCCAAACATAACCTGTATCTGCGGAATACCTTCGAGAAACTCGATAACTTATATTGTTCGTCGGTTTAGAGAAACAAAAAGCGTTAAAAGAAAAACGAGAACAGGGGCTGCAAATGAAGAGCAATTTAATTTTTGCAGGAAAAGTTTTATTTTAGGAGTAACAAAAAACAAAATCTAAGCGATATAACTTTTTAGAACATCCCGAAAGTTCAATTCCTTCCGTTTCAAACTATACAAACAAATCCTGGGGAAAAATTCACAGTACATTGAAGAAACCTAATTTTCATCCCTACAAATTTTTGCCAGTTAAAAAATTTAACCGACGCTCATAAGATTGAACGACTTAATTATTGTCAAGAAATGATTCGTAATCTTCAAAACGATGGAAATTTTTTAACAACATTTTATTTACTGATGAAGCAACTTTCACTACGGCAGGGATGTATAATAGAAAGAACAAGCATTATTGGGCTGAAAACCTTCACAAAAATCCAACCTGTTGATACAAGGACGTAGGTCTCTTCATGTTTGGTGTGGCATGTTGGGCAGTAAGGTTATTGGACCGAAAATTTTTTGAAGGACCTCTAACGGGAGATAGGTATCTGCATTTTATTCAAAATGAGATCGAAAATCTGCTTAAAGACATTCCTCTTCAGCAATAAAGAAACATTATCTGGCACCAGGATGGGGCACCCCCACACAATGTTGGACCAGTAACTCAGTATCTTAGCGAGAAATACGGAATTTGGATAGGAAGGTATGGCACTATTAGATGGCCGCCCAATAGCCCCGACTTAAATCCTCTGGATATATTTTTGTGGGGTTACCTAAAAAATAAAATTTATTACGAAAGGCCAGAAAATATAAACATACTAAGACAAAAAATTGAAAATGAAATAATGTTACTTAATAGGAACCGGTCCGAATTTGTTTTCAACGCGATTAATCGTAAATTGAGGAGAAACATTTTCAAGTGCAAAGAAAATGGTGGAGGTTACGTCGAAAATTTGTAAATATTTATACTTAAAGTTCGTAATAAATAAATCATTTGTTTTCTAAGGTAATGCTGATTTTTATTTTTCATTGATTTTTTAATTAAAAACTTAAATATTTTCAATACGTCTAAATGAAATACCAACAAACTATATATTTTTAAAAAGGGGATAAAAAGAGCTTTTATTCTAAATAAAAATATACAGGGTGTTCCATTTGAAAAAAGTTAACTTATTCATTTTTCTTAAATTTTTGATGCTCATTTGTTTCTTTCATTATGCTCAAAAGATAATAGAGAAAAAACTATGAAACTTTTATAAAGGAAGTTTTTTTCTATCGTTTTTAGTTATAGTTGTAAATGCGTGTCAAAATATAAATGAAAACCCTGTACATAAGAGCTGCAGAGCTGCAGAACCACCAAAAAAAAATAGAAGATAAGCCTTAAATCTAAAATAAATAAATGTTTTTGATGTTTAAATTATTTGTGTTTAATTAAAAAAAAGTTAAACGTATTGGAACACGATATGGAAGAAAAGCGACAAGTCACTTCGAACGAACCCCGAGACAAGTTACATGGAACGAACTGCGCGACATTGCTGGCCTGACGTAGTCAACAACATATCTCCACGCGCTTGACCATATAAATTTAGCAGGGCGACACAATGTGGTTATGTGCTCGTAATTTGCCCTCGCCTCTGACGTCGCGACTCCCCGCGCCTTTGATTTTAATACCGTTGTTTTAACGGGAATATGTTCTGCATTTTACGCAGTGCTGAGGGATAGTGATTAGGTTTTGACGAATTGTTCGAGCAGTTATCGGTACCGCGTTTTCTGTATAAAAAATCTAAAATTTTCGCGTACTGTTATAAGCGTTATATTTGTTTTTCCTTGATTAATATTCATATTAGAGATGGATATTATCGATAATTTATTAAATGTTAAAAGGTTTATAAAGTACACCTACGAAGAAAACATTAAATTAAAGTAAGGTGGATGTCCTTTACCAGATATTTCCATCGAAAAAAGGCTCGTCTTAAACATAAAAAAGACAATTTAATCGTAATTACTAAGAAACGTTTGGGTTTTGGTAAAAAAAAATCTCTTTCTGTTTTCCTTGTGTATTTTTTTGGGGGAAAAAGTGGAAAATTGGGGTACGATTTAAATCAATTAGTCAAAAAAAAAGAAACAAAACGTGCCGACACCATTTACAAATTAAGGAATTTGCTTTATTACCCGAAATATGGCCTCGATTCTGCCTATGGGTAAATTTAAAAAAATTTAAAGAAGGGTGACAAAAAATCGGTATGTTTTTTAAAATCATTATTTTAAATTTTGTGGTTTTAATTGGATTGAGGAATGACAGACTGTCTCAGAAAATCCGGAATTTTTTTGGGTTATTAACTTTAGGAAACTTGACAAAACTTTGGAAAATTTAGAAAAATCGACAGTGTTTAAAGGGATTTAAAAAAAATTCAAAAAGCATTTTGGTTTTTTGGGATGCCGGGAGAATTTTGGAAGAAATCTCAATCTTCAAATCTGGCAAAATTTAGACAAACAACGATGTGTCCCAAAAAAAACCAGTTAGTAGTAATACTTAGGTATTAAAAAAATAGCGAACCTATAGAACGTTTCTGGACCTATCTAGACCCTATGGTTTAATGCAGAATACCTCACGCAAAATTTTAAAGTTTTAAATGTAATATTAAACCAAAATAAAAAAACAATTGCTCGAAGCTGTGGCACCAAAAAGTGGGGCATACGGACCCAAAGGTTAAGGAGAAATTTTCATATGCCCATTTTGTGCACTGCTTGATCAATTAATTTAAAATGCCAAACCTTCACAAAATTCCAAAAATTTTTTGGTAATTTGAAAATCCAGCATTTTTTTTTCCCCGTTGTTCTAAAATGTTCAAAAGCCCCATGGTGCCCAACTCGGTGGTTTTTAACACCCCACTTTAAATTTTTTTTGAACATGGGGAATCTTTAATGAATTATGGAGAACATGAAGACTCTTTTCTAATCAAACTGTTTATCCCTCATCCGAAGAAGCTCTTAGAAAAAAATTTTTTTTCGGCCTTTTTTCCATCGTGTCATGCCTCTAAGATTTTTTTTTTTAACAACTACAAAAAAACAAACGCCCTTGAAAAAAAAAAAAATTGGACTTTTGAGTAAATGTGATGTCACAAAAACTCAGTACCGAAGTCGTTAAACTTTTCATTATCCCCACCCTTATCAAAAATTTCGTAGAAATGACAGTAAATTGGATCATCGTATTGCCGCTATAGAAATTGCGATGTTTTTGAACTTGCGAAAATCATTTATTTAAAAACATTTATCTCTTTTTATTTTTTTTAATTAATTTGGGGAATTTTTGATAATTTTTCCGGGAAATTTTTAAATTTAACATGTTCTGCTTACCCAGACATCATAAAGCTTAATAAAAAAAATTATCAGTAATTTTTCCAACAGTTTTTGTCTAAAAAAAGGGAATACCGTTTTTAAAATTTTAATAGAAAATAATTTATCAGGGGCATTTAAAAAAAAAAATATTAGAAATTTTTAAAATTCCAAGACGACTGCAGAGGTGAAAGATCATTTTCACTTTAAAACGAATCAAAATTTTTTACGTAATTCTTTACTCGGATCTCTGGCTCTATCAATGTATCAATTGAAAAAAAGATTCGTGAAATTTCAAATTTCAATGCAAAGGTTACGACAAGTTTTTTTTTAAAAAAGGCAGAAGAATCAACAATTTATAAAAAAAACCTTTAGTCTTCGGAGACATTCTTTTACATTTATTTGTATAAATGTTTTCACTTGCTTCTCAAATCTTTAAGTTTATATTTATGTTATTTTTAATTTGGTTTGTTAAATTTATTACTAATCGTTTTCTGCTGTGCAGAACCACTATATTTGTAACTCACGAGCCCCACTGACTAAGTAAAAAAATTTCAAACTTTTAACAGGGGTTTTTAAAAAATTATTTAATTTTCAGTTTTTTTTTTTATTTTTTAATTTTATCCTAAATCTTAGACACTTTTTTTATATAAACTTTGTAACTTGCTTTTAAAAAAAAGTTTTTTTGACAAAATTCTTTTAACTAGTTTTTTTTTAAGTTATTTTGTTTTTTATAAATGGGAAATACATTTTATAGATAAAAAACCCCATTTAAGGTCCTTTTAAAATTTGATTTTTTTTTAAGTAAGAATCAATAGACCGTCATGCTTTTAGGTTCTGTTACTTTTTGTTTAAAACTTTATTGTTCCGGCATACATTTTTTAAAATAAGAACAGCTAAAAATTTTTTTGGTCTACAATAATTTTGTTAAATTTTGTATTTTGTGGCGGATTTATTTATTAAAAAATTTGGGTTTGGGCCGCCAAAAAACTTTTTACCTAGGACCGTTTTATTTCGGCCCCGGGTATCAATTACCACACCCTTACTTTATTTTTTTAAAACTAAACAATTTAAATTATCCCCCTAAATTTACAGATAATTGATTTTTTAAATTAGAACAACCAAATTTAAGTTAAAATCCAAATAAACCTGTGACAAATGTATTTTTAGCATATCCAATAAAATTTAATGAATAGGTAAAAAATTTAAACTTTTTGGCATTTTTAAAACATAAAACAGTAATAAATAAATGTAATAAATTAAATATAGGTGAAACTTCTGGCCTATTAACCAAATGTATAAAAGGACATCGAACATATATTAAAAACACGGAATTTCACGAATCACAAATCTGTCGACACCCATTTAATAACGACCACATAATAAACTGGAATGCTTCTAATATTTTAGCTAAGCAAACTATGTTTAAAAAAACCATAAAATAAATGGAGGGCATACATATTATTAAATAAAAATAACTGTGGGTTTTAAAGCAGTTTATTTAAATAATACATGATTACCTTTGCTTGATACTTAGGTAATTTTAGAAAAACTTAAAATTAATTTATTTCATACTATAAAACGCACTTTTATATACTTGATTTTAGTCCGAAAAATAAACTTTTATAGTATTAAGTCGGTAAAAAAAGTTTTACCGGACTAGCCGGTAAAACTTTTTTTACTGAACTGAATACTGTTAAAATTAATAATAATTCAAAAGCTGACAACTTCTTAAGTTTTTATCTTAATTCGTGCATATATACTTACAAAATTTAAATTTTCTCACTTTTCCCCTCAAAACAGAATAAAATTCCTACCGTTCTGCTGTTTTTTTTTTTTTTTTTTTATACTAGCTCCTTGTAACCTCATAAGTTTTTTGCAAAATTTAAAAACAAATTTTACCTCTTTTCATTTTGTTGATTTTCCAAAAACATTGTAAAATCCTTTTTTAACTGACTTTCCCCTTAACATATAATAAAAAAAACAGGACGTTGTGTTTCCTGGATATATCACCCAATCTTTTCGTTTATTTTAATTTTATGGTAGTATGGGTTTTTTAAAAAAATTTAAAAAAAAAATCTTTTACATTATTCGTCCCCAAAAAAATTTACATTAAAAATCTCATTATACTGTAAACAATATGGGGCCCGCACTTCATACTGGAGAACAAATCAAAACCTCATATGGACACTAACCCCGGGGGGCTGGGGACCAAAAAGAACAGTAAAGGGCTTTCCACCTGTCTAAGGTGTCAAACCTTTAATGAAACAAATACACGAGATACAACAAGCCCTTTCAGTGTCGAGGGGGACAAAACCTCAACTTGTTATTTCTTTATCAATCAAACAAACAAAAATACTGTAAAGTTTATATTCTGGTCTTATAACGTAAAAGTTTTCATACTTTATTTTATTTTGGGAACGTGGCAAACTTGCGCTGGGGCGTAGATAAATATTTAATTTTTTTTTTTTTCTGTTTCAATAGGCCCGAGCAAGCTCCGTCTCTATACCCGGGGCCAGAACAACCGTCCTTTTTTATGTACTCTCAAGGGCTAGAAATAATGCCAGCACTGACCAATATGGACCGGAAAGGCTATCAGATGCGCGGTTCAAAGTGAATTTTTTGGGCGAAAAAATGTGTCCGTGCGCCGTGGCTCTAGTCATCTCTTAGGGTCCCAAATCATGGCAGAACGGACTAGCAGATCGATTTTATTTACAAATTGTCGCCGGCCAGTTCCATTCTAATTGATGACTTAAACAAAATATATATTACACTGGTTAAAAAATCATGATTACTGTTTTGAACCAGTGAAACACATTGGGTTTTTTAGATGTTGTTCTTAATCAAAAATAAACATATTATCCATTGTCAGCTCCTTAAATTCCTCTATTCTTCTGAATGTTACAGCTATGGAAAGCCACAAATTTTTTCTGGGTTTACAACTGATGCTTGTATTAAGAAAGAAACAATGTTAAATAAAAAAAAAATTAAAAAAGTTGGAAGTTGTAAAAGAGTTAAGCTATATTTGAAAGATTAAAAGAGTTAAGTTAGATTGGAAATTTCGGAAAGATTATCTGGCAAATTAGTTAGTAGCTATAAGAGTTTGGAGTTATAGGGAACAAAACTTTATGACTTAGGACATTAGGATTTTAGGAAGTTAGGAATTTAATTAGGATATTTGTGAGAAATAAAGCAACGAGGTATTAAAAGTTAAGTCTAAATTTTGAAAAATTATTAGTATCAAAGAAATATGTCAGAGAATGTAGTTTTGGGAAACCACAATTTCAAAAAATTATAGGATATAAGTCAAAGTTGAAAATCAAAACAGTTTTAGAACTAAAAGATTGGTAAGGATTGAAACCACAAGTTTGCAAATTTAAGTTTAGTTTTGTTTAGATTTTAAGGGTAGTTTATAAGTTCTTTGCTAATGTACAAATCCACAATTGAGAAGTATGTTATTAGTTTAAGTTAGTATTAGGTGTTGGTTTATAAAATATATTAAGGGTTCTTTTGAAAATAAAGGAACCCAAAACAAATAACCACACCATCCCTCTAAGTGGGGTGGTGATACCGAATCGTATAAATACAAGCGACATTCGGGATTTCATATAGTCGAAAGCAGGCTCTGATAGCAGCCGCTTCTAACATTGGATACCGGGAGTAGCCCATCAGGCTTCCCCCAGGTGATTTGAAACTCTTTGGAAGTAATTTAAATTTAGGGAAAGTTTTCTAATTCTTGAATTAGTAAATTTTATTTAGTTATTTTTTTTACGGTCTACGGTGAAGATATACGATTCGGCGTATAATTATCAAGGTATGGTGTTGCAGTTTGTTTTGGGAGTAGAAAATCCGAGACCTAGTGTTTTATTTCTGGAGTAATTCTTTGTTAAGAACAGGATAAGTTTCTTTTTCAAGAAACAAAAAGAAAATCACTTCCCCATTTTATTATTTCAGGAAAGAATCCAAGGTAGGCCGCGTTGAAGCGTCACGCAGGCCTGAGACCTTTGGTTTCCCAAGGAGATTGGAGTTTTATTTTATTTTCAGGAAGAAACAGGAGTAGGCCGCGTTGAAGCGTCACGCAGGCCCTAGACCTTCTGTTTCCCAAGGAGTGAGGATTATTTTATTTTATTTTTGTTTTACAGAAAGAAATAAATACTGCCGCAGCATTGCACGTCGCTCGCAGGCATATTTGTTTCCAACATGGGAACCCCGGGATTATTCACTCTTAATTAGGGTTTTTATTGAAGGGACTATTATAAGGAACAATCTGGGAGCGAACACGCCCCGGGTTCTAGTGAATTTCGGGAGTAATTTGGGAATAACCGGGACTTAGCACCTATAAGGATTTTTACATTGGGATAATTAAGGGATCATTTTAAGGGGATATACACCCTAATGCACATTTAAATAAGGATTTTCTGGAAGGGACACTAACCCGGAATCGACCTGTGAAAACCGCAGGCGGGATTGAAATGTATAACGGGAGATATTAGGGAATAAAGGGGAACACTGACCAAAGAATATTTTGACTGCGAATTTTCGATAAGGGATTTTAAGGGTTAATTCACGTTAACCCTTCATAACTTTTGGATTACTGGTAAGAGGAAACATCAAGGAATAACCGGAAACAAACCGCAGGGTGTATTCCCGAGGGATAATAGGAATAAAAAAATAGGAATAAGGGACAAAATGATTAGAACACCGACTAAGACTAGAACTTCAGCAGATTCTGTCACCCAGCAGGCTATGGAGCCTTTATCTAGTAAACCTGGCACGACTGTGCGTTCCGGAACTGCCGGCCCGGGAACACTCAGCAGGGATGCCACTCATCTCCAACGGGGTATACAAAAAGGAGCTCTGTTCCCCGAAATTGAGCTAGCCGGAGGAAAAGAGTTAATACGTAGCTGGAGCGAAGATAATATTTTTAGTAGGCTACATCAAGAAGAGCCACTAATGACCCCACTAACATCAGGGAATCGTACAAAAGGGAAATTAAGGGATAAAACAACCCAAAGTAACCCCGAAGGAGTCAAGCTAGACCAAACTAAACGTACACATATGCAAAGGCGTTTGAACGAACAACACTGAATGAATGACTACTAAAATTTATAAGTATGAATGAAGTATAAATGCATGCACGAAAGTATGTATGAAAGTTCCTAAAAATATGTAAATAAAGAATGAATGATATATATTATAACCTAAAATACACAAATCAAAATGCGATTTATGCGTGAGTATCACAAAACGCGCGTATAAATCGCACTAATACTTATTAAAATATGAATGTCAGAATGAATGAAATGCATGACAAAAACAAATAAATCGCTTTTTAGCGCGCTACACATGTACCTTTTAAATCAAGCAGGTTTTTTCTGATCTTTTTCCTGCAGACTATTCAATATAAAATACAAAATTAAAAATCATAAAAACATACCTTTTTAAACTCTAAGTAATAAGACAATATAAAAGCTTTTGTAAGGTCACTACCGGTAAAAGCTATGCCCGCACAACATTAAACAACTTTAGCTACCACCGGGCTTCATCGTGCCCCCGCTCAGTTCTACTGACCGGTATCTCTCTCTCCAAGACCTGAAAAGGTAAAAGGAGGAGAACAAGAATACATATATGTTAATATATTGTATATAGTAGTCTTAAGTTGTATTGTTACCTTATCATTTATAAATAAAGCATTGATAAATTGGAAATTGGAATTGGACTTTGAAGCAATAGGACGGCGGTTCGAATCCTGCTAGGTGTGGACTTTTTTTAATTCAATGATGTATTTAATTATTTCCAAAATGGCCCTGATGGTGTTCACTTAAGATGATGATACAAAAACTACCCCTATCTACTACTCTACAAAAACTACCCTTATTTTGAGAAGGGTTGAAGATGGTCATAAAATTGCAGATCGGACCTTAAATTTCTCCCATAAGAAATACATGGGAAAAACAACCCTTATGATTGTAGAAGTCGGTTAGCATATCTACTAAAGCTTGTTTTTGTATTTATTTAACAACTTTTTTCATTAAATTGCAGATTTTTTACTTTTAAATGCCGCGGTCATATTTACTGAAAAAATCCATGACAAATACATGGTTGTGGAGCTTTAAAGTAAACATTTGCAATTTTATAGAAAAAAGATGTAAAATAAATTAACCATCAGTTGTAAAAAAAAAATTAAAAATACTAAAATTAAAATTAAAAAAAATCTTCGCACTCCTCCTTCTGTACCTTTTCAGGTTTTGGAGGAGAGAAAGCCGGCCAGTAGAAACTGGGCGGGGGCGAGATGGAGCCCGGTGGTAGCTTTAGTTGATTTGTGTTATATTATTTCAACTTCCACCGGTAGTGACCTTTCGGGAGCTGTTATATTGTTTATTACTAGATTGTTTAAAAGGAATATATGTTTTTGAGCTTGTAATTTTTTAGTTTATGAAATGTTTTCGCAGGAAAAAGTTCCTAAAAAACCTGCTTGATTGGTCACAGCTTATTCCACTACAGTCCACCGCTCTACCAACTGAGCTATCGAAGGTATGTACATTTATTTGCCTTGGCTTTTAAAATACTACTGCTTAGTTGCACTTAAGCATCAAGTATGAAAGTATTTTTATTTTAAATTACAAAACAATTGGTTATTTAAAAAAAAATGGATTTTCTGGGTAGATATAGATGCTTTTTATAAATTCTTAAATGGCGCGTGTATGGAAACGGTGGGATACGTATGTACCTACTTACCCATGTGTTTACAGTGTTTACACCACAAAAAAAGTAATCGTGACGTCATTAAGATCTCGAACTAAAAATTTGGTCCACCTTGTAAATATTAAAATTTGCGGTAATTGTCTTTAAAGTTGAAAGCAGTGGCGGCTTGTGGGTTAAAAAGTAAGGGGTTGCAATTCTAATGGTTCTTTAAAAAAATAAATAAATTACCACAATTAACGAAAATAAATAAACATACAAAAACGTGGCGTATGTTTTTTATGGAGCTTTTTCGTTGCCTTTTATTACCGAATTTCCTGTTACCCACAGGAGAGCTACCCTGTTGCTTTCTCCCAGGATTTTCAGTTCTTTTTGGCATTTTCATGTCAGCTTGGACGTTACCTTGGGGTTAACTAGTGCCCCTATTGACGTCTGGCTCTCTGTTATTATGCAGATCCACTTGTTTTTATAAGCCCCCTGTTATTTTCTTTTGCACAGTGCAGTAAAGCATATATTTGCGTTTGAAATACAGAACTGTGTATTCCTAATGAAATGGAGAATTGTGAATTCCCCATTTTACTGTACACGCCCGCTCCAGTTCCCTGTTCGGTTTTGAATCCCTCTGTATATCAGATGATGTTTTCAACCGTGATAGGGAGATCGGGTGGTTACCACTAATTTCGATCTGGAATGTTTACCTCGAACTTTTGGTTAAATAAGTATTGGGGAATTATCAGGTCTGTTTTCACGTCCAGGATGTTTTCACCAACCCAACTTTTTATGTCATTATGTCCCAAACTAGCGTAGACACCAGTTGGTTTTTGTTGCAGTCGAAAGTAGACCATTTTTGTCTCTCCTATTACTGTGAGGTTTAGTGGTGGAAGGTCCAAGAGACACTCTCCGGTTATAGCTAAGCAAGCAAGTCTCTAAACCTTGGCCAGTTCTATAACAGCAGTTCTTTGTCGCATCTTTGTCCACCATACCAGTGATGCGTATGTTATTTGGTTTAACGCCCATGTTTTTTCATGTGCGCGTCCGATGAACATAAGAGTCATCTCCGCTTTCTTCTTTATTTTCTATAGATGATGGTTCCAGGTAAGTTTAGAGTCTACGATAACACTCAAATATTTTACCTCTCCCACAATCTTGATTGTTTCACCTCGTATAGGTTCAGGGGTCCTAGGTCCTTTAGTTTTCCTGGTGAATTCCTATCCTTTGGTGAAGGCGGCTGATTTGGAAGGGCTTATGTTTAGTTCCTCCTTTCTCGTACATCTGGTAACTACTTTTAGGGCCTGTTGCATTTTATTCCTAACAGTGTTCTTAAATTTTCCTTGGGCCATAACGACAAGATCGTCTGCGTATCCCAATGTTTGGTGCCCTTCCAGTTGAGGACATTTAGTAGGTCGTCCATGACAAGGTTTCATAGCAGTGGGGACAGTACTTCCTCCTACGTACATCCTCGCTTAACGCGAGCTACAAGAGTTTCTTCAAGAATTGAAGTATATACTGATCTGCTATTAAGCATGCAGTGTATCCACCTGCATCTTGTTGCATCTGTCCTTCTGCGTCCCTACTTAAAAAAGTTTCAAATTAAAATAGTATAATAGAGGCGTAATTTTTAATATTTTGTTATATTTTTTAAAATAAAGGAACTTTAGTATTTATTAGTTATCATTTTTTTAAATTACCTGCTGCTACTATAATTTAAGATCACGACCTAACTTTTATGAATACCAAAACTTTTTGATAGGCCACAAAAAAAAATTACACACTACCTACCACACTGTATAATTGTTAATAAAATAAAGTTTTTTTTATGTTTATCAAATAGAAATAACGGCATAGCAGAAAATAAAATATACTATTTCGAAAATAAAAATGTACTACCCTACATCATTTAAAAAGTAAAATGGTGGCCAAGCATAATGCTCTTGGTCGAGTTTGCCTTTGTGCCTTTGTGACTAAATACTGGATTAAAAGCCCCCTGCCGGCACTGCGGCAATGTGCAAAGGCATATTTTTTTCAAATGCATCCTTAAAAGCAAATAGGCAGAAAATTGTAGGATTAAAATAGTACAGACTTTACCGACCCTTTTTTGATTTATGTAGGTAGACAAATTACCACGGATATAAAAATATGTATATAAAATAAAGAAATGTGCCTATGACTTATCATTTAATACCAAAAAGTGTTGTTTAAAAATTGAAAATAACAAAAATACAAAATCTTTATTTACTGTAATAGAAAATGATATTTTAAAAATCAAATCATGGTGTTATTCTAACTTGCATTCTACAAGTTATAACTAAAACATATTTTTAAATGACGAACTGGTACAATCCCCTTCATGTAGTAAATTTTTTGGAATTTATGTCGATATTAAACTGAATTTCAAAGAACATATCAAAAAATTATGTAGTAAACTTGCATCTAATTGTTATGCTATTAGAGTGCCCTCTCAAGAATTAAAAGAATTATTTTTATTTTAATATTTATTAATTTTGCTTTAATTGAATTAGTTATGAAATAAGGCATTTGTCTTTGGAGAAATTCTTCTTAGTATCTATTATTCTCAGTGTTTTTATTGCAAAAAAGTGCAGTTTGATATATTTGTAAAGCTAAGTCCAAAGACTCACGTAAACCATTAGTTGTATTAAAAAGAATTTTTACACCTACTTTTATCTATATTTTAGAAACACATCTTTAATATACAAAAAGTATTGGTTTAGTTATAAGAATTCTTCGCACAATACTAGAGAAAATTATTAATTTTAATCCATGTTTTACTTTAATAAAAAATCTTTAATTTATAACTGAAGAAAAATGTTTAATTATTTACCTGCTAGTATTAAAAATATAGTAGCCTAGTCGAGAAGTGTGTTTACTGCAAAAAATAGTTAGACTTCGAAAAATATAAGCGATAGCTAATTCCACGTGGAATGCAAATCTGAAAACGGCGTTTTGAGGATTTTTTCTGCAAATAAAAATTGCAATTGTTATTAATAAAAAACAAAAAAAACAACCATTTTCATTTGTAAACATAACTCAAAAACTATAAGAGATAGCGAAAATTATTTATAAATTAAATTTAACGTTGAAAATTGGCCTTCGTGCGACACTTTTGGTTGCGCGTTCGGCATCAAAACCGAGTACGTCACACAAAATATGTTTTTTGGGGTATTAAATATTGAATAAAAAGTTTTAAAAAATTACGGTGTATTCAGAACATTTCAAATAATTATATTAAAAATTCAACTTAAAGTTAGTTTTTCAACAAGTTAGACATTTGTCAATTAACAAAATGGTTTTTAACTTTTGTCCTCATTGTGCATTTAAAAAAATGAATGAATAATTGACGTATAAATTTTTCGCTTTGTAAAGCCCTTCTTATACATCGTGTCCAAGATAAGGAGGGCCAGCATGGGGATCTCCGAGAGATAGGTGGGTAGTTTAAATTTGGCAAAGTTGCGTATTGGGGAGCTTAATAACATATCGTAGTAAAATTAAAGTTATATTCTAAAAAACTGGCGAAAAAACTGAAATTTACGTTTTTATTTTTTCACTATAACAAGTCCAAAATTTCTGTCAATGACGCATCGCTCGCTTTTAGAGTGCCCCGGGTTGTGTGGGGTCAGGGGAATCAATTCCAGTGGCATATGCATTTTAGAAAATAAATGATAAAATTTCATCAAAACATGAAAATATTTTTTACAAGCAAAAGTTATTTTCTCACATTTTTATCAACCCTTTAATTTAGTAACAAGCCTATATTATTTTGGTATTATTCGGATTAATGAAAAATGTAATTTTTTTGCTTAATTTTGCACACCTCCTATTTTGAGGTCATAGAACACAAATTTGGGTTTTTTTAGCGATTTTTCAACGTTTTTCCAAAAAAAAATACATTTTTTACTTTAAGTTTACCTTCTCTGATTTTATTTTGCTACATAAAAAAAATAAAATTTTAGTCCTAACATAAATTAAAACAGATGTAAAAGCAGAACGATAGACAATCCAAGTTACACCGACTTGCCAATTCACCACCGATCTTGCAATTTCAATATTAAATACGATATTTAAACGCATTGCTTCATCCAAAATATCCACTATATAAGAAACACGAAAGCCCTAAGATCATCAGCTTGTAGAATCCAATAACTATTTCGGGTCTTTCGTGTTCCATATTTAGGATTTCCATATCGAGAATATTTTTGATCAAACATTGCGGGTCGAGCGAAGCAAGGTTCGCATACCTTATAAAAATGTCATAAAGAAAACTATTACAACTTGGTAACGGGTCAAGATTTTTAGAATTTCGAGTTGAATTCGGACGTAAACGTTTTACCTACTTTTTATTGAAAATTAAGGTTTTTTCCTTACTTTTTAAGTGATTTTTTTTAAATATTAAAATAGTATGAGTTTTTAAATATGTTTTCGTGCAAATGACAGAATTTAAAGGAATATATCGTAAAATAGAATTAAACAATTCAATTATTATTTTTTTAAATACTATAAAAGGCGGCCAAAAAAACAGCTTCTGGTTCATGTTAAACAATCGAAAAGTAAAGAGTGTGCAAAAAATAGCGAAAAAATCGCATTCTTCAGTATCCGAATAATTACTAATATTGTTTTTTGCCCTTTAAAACTCTGAATACCGTACGCAAAAAAACTTTTGCGTGGTAAACATTTTTAACCATTATTCGTTCTTTAAACGTTAACTGAGTCTTTTTTTTGTAGGCGGATAACTAGTTAAAGGTTGGTTAATATTCATAGTTTACAGTTTACAGGATTAAAAGCACCTAACAACACTAGGTATATCTTTATATACAATTATATACACTAAATAAGATAAACTATTATAAAATTGGCACAAAACAATATCTATATACTACTATTATTAGAAATTTATAATATTTAGAAAATACCCTGTATAGCAATTAAAATTTAAACTTACAAAATCTGTCCATAATCAATAATAACTAAAATCATCGAACAGCACGAAAACCCTGTCGATACGCTTATTTTCAAGTCTCTTCAAGTTGTAAACTAAGGAATGTGTGTTGCCACTTTTATTGTCTTCTCGATAACAGTTTTGTTCCAGCACGTCGAAAAACCGTCACCGAACGATCACGCTCATGCGCAGTGATTACCAGTGCGTTCCGACAGAGATGTGACGGTTATCGGATGATCCTGTTTGTGTACCAACAAAACTTGGGATCGTTTAGTTACGGTTTCAGAACGGTAATTCTGATACATGGCCTAAATTGAAAACTGTTTGGGTTGACTTGCGCATTGAACATCTTGGCACTGGATTTTTGATTTTTAACAGCTGTTTCATATTTATTGTTTCATATTTCATCTTCATATGTTTACTGTTAAGGTAGGATTATGCAGAAAAGATAAGTTAACAAAAACTAAGTTATTTTAAATTAAGACATTTGGGTGAAAACATGCCAATCAGTTTAAAAATAACAATAAAATTTAGCATACGTAGGGCAAATCACTGTTAATAGGGTTTTCGTGATTTCTATTTTATTGGTGCACTCTCTGGCAGCTGTCCGGTAATTTGTTAACTTCTTAAATAAATATTTGTCTAAAAAATATATAATTTTGTTACATTTTTTTATAACGCATAGGAAAGACGAGTTTCTGTAAGCCTATTTGATGATGTTATTGTGTGGGAGTTTAATTATTTTAAAAAGGAAACGTTCATTTCATTTTATGATAAGGTTAAAAAATTAAAATAAGTTATAAAAGTTAAAAGTTGTTTATCTTTTTAACTTAACTTAATTTTTTATTTATGTGTGTGTATAATTAAAATCATTTGATCACATAATGTTTATCTTTTCTTGTGTGACTTTAACTTATTTTAACTTAATTTAATTTTTCTGCATAATCCTAACTTTATTTAGCGAATAGCGTGCAACGTGCTTTAGCATTTTCTATTTCCTCGCTTGTTTAATTATTCAAAAACATTTATTTTTACAGCACATCACTAAATTGAATTATCTTTAAAGATGAGTGACGATATTATGAGTGATATTTGCTAACTTTGATCACAAAAATAATAAGTAAAAAAGTAGGGTTATATTTTTAAAACAAAAAATTCAAAAACCTTTGATTTAACAGTCCCAAAAACGATCCACAAAGCGATCCAACGTTTGTACTTTTCGTACCGTCACGAAACTATTTTAAGGCCGCGCATGCGTCTAAGCGCACCAAAAAATAGTTCAAAAACGATTTCGAAACGATACCGGATTTCTTATTGGAACAAACCTAACAATGATTTCAATACATATTGGCGTGCTATTTTAAGTGCGATCGCTGGCTGGTAACTTATTTTCGCGAATTATGACAACGTGGCGATGAAACTTTTGGCCGGTTCACTGTTATTGAAGCGGAAAAGTATATCATAGGCTTAAAAATCATTTGCTAGTGTTAGATTTTTATTTAGCCGCTTCGTCGGTTGGGTGGCCGGTATTAGATGAGTCACTGACAGAAATTTTGGACTTTAGGTATAGGTAATTTCAAAAGTTAGAAAAAATCTAAAAATACACTCTTATTGGAACTTTTTGCGCTTTATATATTGGTGAAGTCAATTTTTTTACGACGTTTCGTTTTCGTTAAACCAATATCAACTTTATTTTTTTAAATACAGCCCTGGGTTTTTTTTATTTAATTTTCTGCACCCCTTATTATCCCAATTACAAAAATGTATTACGCTTAATATTTATTAAACAAATATAAAACACCCCTTTAAGATATGATGTGCGTTTCTTGTCTAACTCATTGTCTCTTATGGAAGATATGTTTATTTAAAAGAAAAATATTAAGTGTAATACATTATTTTAATTGGGATTAAAACAGCTTTCAAAAAATGCAATAAACAATCGAGGGCCGTATTTAAAAAAAATAAAGTTGATGATGGTTTAGCGAAATCGAAACGTCGTAAAACATTTTTTACTTCGCCAATGGATGGAGCGCAAAAAGATCCATCAAGAATGTATTTTTAGATTTTTTCTAATTTATGAAATAAACTAATAAAAATATAAAAACAGAAATGGGAAATTTCAGTTTTTTGGCCATATTTCTGAAAGTACAAAATGGAATTTAAATTTTACAACGGTATATTATCTAGCTTCCCAATACGCAACTTTGTCAAATTTAAACTACCCACCTATCTCTTACCGTTTCGGAGATCCCCATACTGGCCCTTTTTATCTTGGACACGCATACATACTTAACAAGGTAACCCCATAAAAGTTAAAAAAGTTTTAATCCCTTGTTTATAATAATTTTATAACTTTGACAAAATATGAAAAATCAGAGTAATATTGTCAAAGTTATAAGATTATTATAAACAAAGCATTATTATTTTTTAAACTTTTAGGGCGTGATCTTGTTAGGTATGTATATAAGAAGGGCTCCACTACGGGAAAAATTATTACGACAATTATTGAAAAATTGATGTTAATAATAAATTAATAACTGATGAAAAATTAACGTTAAGTTAAAAATATTTTTAGTGTGACGTACTCGGTTTTGACGCCAAGCGAGCAACCAAAATGTTGCGCGGAGGCCCATTTTCAGCGTTAAATTCAAATTGTAAATAATGAAGATGAAACTCCGGGTGTTAGGACTTTTTTATCGAAAAATTCCTCCTCTTCAAAGACCTTTTTTGTAATTCCCGCTATTTTTTATGATTTTTGAGTAATCATTAAAAATAGATGGCTTATTTTTCGTTTTTTGTTAACAACAATTGCAGTTTTAAATGGCAGAAAAAAATCCTTAAAACGCCTTTCTCAAATTAACATTCTGTGTCGAATGAGCAATCGCTCATATTTTCGAAGCCTTTTAACTATTTTTCGCAAGAAATACAGTTCTCGACTAGACTATAGGTACATTTTATAAAGTCAAATTGTCCGTCAAAAACTTATTGTTAGAAAAGGCTTGTTGTGTATTATGTGAATACTTTAAAGATAATTTAGAATAAATTCATTACATAGAACTATTATATTGTCTTTTTCCATATAATATCATATAATTTACTATTATTATCTTTTATTCTAGTTTTATTTTATTCTGCTTTGTCGAAAAGAGGTATACTCTTATATGACCATAAAGCAATATTATAAATATTATCATTAAGATTATTATTATCAATATGTAGTTGCACCTGGACCTATTAGAACATTCTCAATTTACCTGTACAACCAATATCTCAATCTATTTTAATTTTTTTTATCTTTTTATTTCAATAGATGCTCATATCCCTTTTATATAGCATTATTTATTCCCGCACAGTGTTCTTTAAAAGTACCGCCC